>JANAVB010023110.1:0-70154 GCA_029216955.1 Iris pallida
GCTCCACTGGAGATACGGTGTGAGATAACCCTCTCAGGTTGGCCACTGACATTTGCAGAACGGTATGCTCTTAGTCCCTAGTACCCCAAGTGGGGACTATTCGATCCCATTTATAACCAGAGAGCCCATGCGTTGAAGGTTTGTTCTTAACTGCATATTCACAGTAGATTAGTTAGGCACCCTGTTGTATGCATTCTTTATTTTTATTACACAGTTTATATGGTTTATTTATTTGTATCTTGTTACGTCCTTCTGAGGACCTGGTGATCTCTCCAGGCTTAGAAGACCAAGATTTTCATCAGGAGTACGGCTCTGCATTGGATCCATCTTTCTCAGTTGAGGATGTCTCACCTACCGAGACCTAGTTGTTTTGTTTGGTAGTCATGACTTGCTGCATTTGTAGCAGATATTTTTTCCTTTATTTTTTTATTTTATTTTAGAAGGTTAGACTGCAGTTATCTCAGACTATTTTTTATAGCTGTTTGGTAGTGGATTTGTCTCCACCTGATCATATATCTTTTGACTCTTTTATTTTATTTATCTGGAATATTGCTTTATTCTTGTGTGTGGATTGTTGACCAAAACTGGATCACAGTCAACCAAACATTGACAAATTGACAATATGATACTTGGCATAATTCAATATGACACATCAAGACAGAACTTAGTGCAAGACGGACGTCGTCTCTCCCTACAGCGTACTTATTTTCAGAGTCTATACTATTTTACATTTATTAAGTCTAGCAAAATGTAAACTGAGTAGCACTGGATATTCTTGGCTTAAACCTTATCCCTAAAGCTCCACTATGCCGAACATAGCCCACAAAGCCCATCTGAACTCTCTGTCAGCAAGGAGACAGAGTTCGGGCCGAACTCTGCCCCACACAGAGTTCAGGCCGAACTCTGCCCCCTGATTTTTAGGACCCTAATTTTTAGGGCTTGTTATATGCTAGTTGTCCAACGGCCAAAAATTTGAATTCATGACACAGAATTCTGGCCAAATTCTGCCTATCCCAACTAGTATAAATAGGCCTTGAATTCTCTCATTCTAAATCATCCAATTATCTCTTCTTCTCTTCTTTATAAGCCTCATACAAACCTTAACCTTCTCATCTACTAGCCACAAGCTTCCTAAGCCTAAAAGTGCTCAGTGCTATTCAGTTAGAAGTTTGTGCAAGAGTCAAGAAAGTCGCTTGGAAAATTCCAAGCTTCGCCACAGCGATCTTTGTAAGAAGTTGACGTGCTCTTCTGTAAAAAAGGCACGAGGTGTAATTACTATTTCACAAATAGTGGATTTAATCCTGAGCTAGAGTTCTCAGGCCTGGACTAGTCCTCTACGAGGAAAACCAGGTTAAAAATCTGCTGTGTTTGCGTATGCTCTCTTGATCTTTTTATTTTCGTATTTACTACTCTGATTATTTACTGTTGGTAAAAAAAGTTAAATTTTATTTGGCCATTATCGTTATAAACTGTATTCACCCCCTCTAGAGTTGCCTACCTGTTCTTCAGATGAGATATAGATAATTGTGACTGCCTGTAGTTTAATTATTTACAGCTTATGTATGTGTACGAGGATTCCATAAATTGGAGTATTCTTTGTATGCATGTACCTGGTCCTACGTATATTGGGACTGGGACGTTATAATTTTTATTATCAATAAAAGTTCTAATTTTGTGTGAATACTTGTTTTTCTTCAATGCTTCTACTTTGGGACATTTGTGCGACGACCCTGTCGCTTAGCCTATAATCGGCCATTATGGAAATTACCTTGCATGAGCGCAGCCTAGACTCGTACGACATCACGTCCTAGCGAGGACGATCGGTTCTGCGGAACCGGGATGTGACAATCATGATCCTCCATGAGCAAGAATAAAGGGAAAGCGGAAGAAGAATTAGTGGAAGAGTGAGAAGATAAAAAGAAGAGAAAGATGGTTGGGCTTATTCCAATCTTCGTCCATTAGAAGGGTTCCATGCTTCTCAATCCATGCCCCCAACTGTCATGATCCGCTACCCAAATTGTTGGGCCGGGCCGAATCATGTCCAGCCTACGCTTGAGATAAAGCGTAGTAAGCTGTTCTAAAGATAAATAAGATAAAACCAAAGTGTGCTAACAGTTATATATGTAAAGAAGAGTCAGAATTGTTTCCAAACACAAAAGTCATCTCATATATAAGTAAGTCCCAAGTACAAGTCCAAAATGTAAAGCTGGATACAGGTCCAGTCACAAAATACATAGTCTAACAGTATGACTACTCTTGGAACCCCGAGTAACTACGCAAACTAGATGAGTTTCCCTGCAGGTACATCCTCATAAGATAAAGCCTGGTCCTCGACAGTAACTCCATAATATGAATCACAAAGCAACTCCTCCTCAGTAAGTATACCTACAACGTTATCCTGTCAGGACGGGAGCAAGTACTGATTCTAACAAACTAAATATACAAAACATGAAATGAACAGAAGTGTAATAAACTGGAATCATGGCATATCATGGTTTAATTGGTTCTTTTTAGAAATGGCAACATATATTTGTTTAAAAGTTTATAACCGTAGCATGTACGTGATCGATCAATAGGTAGATAGGATGTACAACGGTACATATCAAGTTTTTTTGGAATGCATATGCGTGCACTAACGGCATCGGTGTATATCCATACACAAACGCGGGATCAGAACATACGGCAAAGTTACATATAGAATGTTACCGTGCGCGGTAAATACATACGAAGAAGAGGTCATGATCACATACACTACTAACAGTTTCCTCTTAACCCGTTGTTTAAACATGTAAGAGATATGAAAACTGTCCTAAACATGGTAGAGACTGAAAGTAATACAACATATGAAGTTTTAACTTGCTACCCCAAGGATCAGCATTTAACATAGTTTGAAATCACAGTTTATGGTTATAGCAGTATATAAAGTTTATAGAAGTACTTGCCTTTAGCAAAGCAAAGCAGTGATAGAAATGCGATAGATGCCTGGTGACTCGTCACTGTAGAAATAACACATAAACTTAGTTTTTATACTAAGTTAAATACTAAGACACTAGTTGTCTGATACGACTTTCTGACTGGACACCTAGCCAAATGATGACTTTAGCATAGAAGACCAATGTGGGGTGACACAATACCCAAACTAACTTTCTAGATTCTTTAGACTAGTGCGGGGTGAGGTCCAATACTATAATAACTCAAAACAACACAAATCATTGCAAGTCGTAACTATTCAATAAATAAATCAAACTGTACTCTGTGTTCCAACAATTTTTGAGATAGACAGAAAGCTCAATTTTACATAAAGTAAAGTACCAAAATGATCCTTGTTAATTATAGAATTTATACTAATTTTTCTGGAATTTATAAACCCTCATAGATATTTATTAAAAATTAGCAAACATATGTATCCTGAAAATGAGTTCTATTTTCCTATTTTTATAAAATACCAAAATTAATTATTAAATGCTGGAAAAATTATATTAAATTAGAAAAATTAACATAGTATTTAAATACAATTTTTCCCAGATTTTTACAGCAACTAAAATATATATAAAAATTCAAAACAGCAAGTAACAATTTCTGGAAAATAATTAATTAATTATTTACTATTTTGTCCATGTATTCGAAATTGAACCGAAGTCCAGATACAGGACCCAAAGCCATGAATCAAGTCCAATATGACTTGTACAGACTCTGAATGTATTAGACACAATTAGGCCCAAAACTCATGCTAGGTTTGGACATCAATTGGCCATGATTAATAAAATACGAAAATTTAAATATAAATAATATATTTTAAAGTGGTAAAATATACAAGTCACAAAATTATATAATAAATTAACTTGTGAAATTTTACATAATATTTTGCAACAAAATTGCATTTGAAAATATATACATATTTATACAATAAATACAATTATATATATATACATAAATATATAGAATTTATATATATATATATATAATGGATATATATATATAATAAATATACATATATATATAAAATACTAAATATAAATTATATATATATACATAAATATAGTATATATATACATATATATAACAGTATATAATATATATATATATATATATATATATATATATATATATAAACATATATACATAAAAAAATATATATATAAACATATATACATAAAATAAAAAATAAAAAAAACATATATACATATGTACATATATATAATAATAAAATAAAACAAAACAAAACAAAAGAAAAGGAAAGGGGGGCTCGAACTCGACCAGGGGCAGGGGGGTTTTAGCGCGGTCGGGCTGGCCAGGGGGTCATCCTGGGTCAGTTGTTAGGGTTAGGTTTTAGTTAAATTTATTAGGGTTTAGGTTAACGGGTTGTAAACCCGATAGCACAATCTTCGTGTCATGACAGTTAAGGACACGAAGAACGGTCGAGTCCAAGTGTTCGGGTCGTGCACGACACGCACGACTCGAGTTAGACGTGTCCAGACTTACCACAAGACTCGTCGAGACTCGGCGAGTCACATATGTGAATACGAGTCGTATCGGAGAAGGAAAAGTGCGGTGACACGTACGTGTCCGACTTTGGGTCGACGAACGGAGCTGCTGTAGGGCGGAGGGGTCGTCGTCGTCGGAGAAAAATGGAACGGGGGTCAGCGCGTCGAGACGCGTCGGTTGGCAGTGGTGGCTCGTCCGGAGGTGGACGGTGGTGAAGGAAAACCTAGATCTAGGGTTTACACGAGTGGCCGAAGAAGCGGAAGTGGAGGCGGTGGTTAAGCTGGGCTGGGTGGTCGGAAAAATAGATTAGGGTTAGGGTTTGGGGTCGTGGGCTATTTATAGGAAGGATAGGACGGTGAGAAGGGGGCTAAGTCGGCCGGGTTGTCGGGACGGTGGTCAGCCAGCCGTCAGTCGTCGAGGGCAGGTGGGAAGGAGAGAGAAAGAACGTGGAGGGGTGATGGTAGTTTGCAGCAAGGCCCCCATAGTTTGGGGCTTTGTAAAATAACCCCACACCTATCGGTTTGCAAATTGTAATTTATAAACCGCAATTAAAACAAATGAACAAATTGTAATTCGATATTAAAACAAATTTAAATATTACAAAATGATATTAAAATAATTCAATTAATTACAAAATTATATATTTTGATTTAAAAATCAATTAAAAATTCTAGAAAAATTCCTAACAATTATATTAATTCATTTTAAATATATAAAAGCTATTTAAGATTATAAAAATACTATTTTGAAATCTAGGGGCTTACAAATCTTCCCTCCTTGAAAAATTTTGTCCTCGAAATTCACAAGAATAGATGACTCTACAGACATTCTAATATAACAAGCAATGCAAAGAATGACTAAGGCTATTATTAAGACTAACCTCTAAGGTATCAAGCGGGAACGGGTGGTTCCCTCGCAGCTGTTCGGTCGAACAAGTAAGGATATCTCTCCCTCATGTCCGACTCCCTCTCCCAAGTAGATTCACCGGAGAGTGACGGCTCCAAGCTACTCGTACCAAGGGTATAACTTTGTTCCTCAGCCTCTTCTCCCTCCTGTCCAATATCTCTACTGGCTGCTCAGTAACTGCAAGGCCCGGTCCGATCTCCAACTCTGAATGATCTAGCACATGGCTAGGGTCCGAAACATATCTCCTCGGCTGAGACACATGAAAGACATCGTGAACTCCTGCTAGGTTGGATGGAAGTGCAACCCTGTAAGCTACCTCTCCGATCCTGCCAAGTATCTCGAATGGCCCGATGTATCTGGGGCTCAACTTGCCTCCTCGTTCGAACCGGATCGTCCCTCTAGTAGGTGATATCTTTACTAGCACCATATCTCCGTCAGTGAACTCCATCGGTCTGCGACTAGCATCGGCCCAGTGTTTCTGCCTGTCCTGAGCGACTCTGAGCCTGTCTTTGATCATCCCGACCTTCTCTGCTGCATCCGTGATCATCTCTGGCCCAAGCATAACTCTGTCCCCAATATCATCCCAAAAGAGCGGTGTACGACATCGTCGTCCATATAGTGCCTCGAAAGGAGACATACCGATACTGGCTTGGTAGCTGTTGTTGTATGAAAACTCTACCAAGTACAGATGGCTCTTCCATGATCCACCAAAGTCCAGCACACAAGTCCTCAGCATGTCCTCTAGCGTCTGTATCGTCCTCTCGGACTGTCCATCTGTCTGCGGGTGGTACGCTATACTAAACTTGAGCCGATGCCCAACTCTTCCTGCAACCTCCTCCAGTAGTGGGACGTGAATCTGCTGTCTCGGTCCGACACGATGCTCACTGGTACTCCATGCAAGCGAACTATCTGCTGCATGTATAGCTTCGCCAACTTCTCGGTAGAAAGCCCCACTTAGAAGGGTATGAAGTGCGCACACTTCGTCAGCCTGTCTACGATGACCCAAATGGCATCCTTCCCTCCTTGGAAACGAGGAAGCCCTGAGACGAAGTCCATCGTAATGTGTTCCCACTTCCACTCGGGAATGGATAATGGCTGCAATAGACCAGCTGGCCTCTAGCGCTCTGCCTTGACCTGCTGGCAAACTAGACATCTCGAAATGAAACGTGATACATCTCTCTTCATCCCGTACCATCAAAGATGTTTCCACAAGTAACGGTACATCTTGTTGGCACCAGGATGAATAGAATATCTCGATCAGTGTGCCTCCTGCAAGACTGCCTCTATCAGCTCTCCCTTCGGTACGCACAACCGGCTGCCATACCTCAAGGATCCATCCTCTGCTATGGTGAAGTCATCCAGCAATCCAGCTAAAACCTGGGCTCGAAGTCTGCGAAGGCTCTCATCTGTAGACTGTGTCTCCTTGATCTGCTCCATCAAACCTGACTGAATGTCAAGCGCCATCATCTGTATCACTGATCCGGGCCAAACTATCTCGATACCGAGCTTCTTCAGATCTTTCCGTAAATGTCGATCTATCATCAGATACCATGCCATCGGATGCCTGCTTAGCGCATCCGCCACCACATTTGCCTTTTCGGGGTAATACTGTAAATCGATGTCGAAGTCCTTCATCAACTCCAACCTCGTCTCTGCCTCATGTTCAGTTCTTTTTGCGTGAACACATACTTCAAGCTCTTGTGGTCAGTAAAGATTTCCACACGCTCTCCGTATAAGTAATGTTTCCATAACTTGAGTGCAAAGATCACCGCAGCTAACTCTAGGTCATGGGTAGGATAGTTTCGCTCATGAGTCCGTAATTGCCTAGATGCATAAGCAATTACTTTCCTATGCTGCTGTAGGACACATCCTAGCCCCTTTTCCGAAGCATCGCTGTATATGGTGAAACCTCCAGACCGTGAAGGTAATGTCAGAACTAGAGCGATCGTCAGCCTCCTCTTCAGCTCCTCAAATGCTGCCTGGCAGTCCTCTGACCAGATGTACTCTGCGTCCTTTCGTATCAGTTTCGTCATGGGTTCAGCTATCCTAGCAAAGTCCTGGACGAACTTCCTATAATAGCCGGCTAAACCCAGAAAGCTTCTGATCGCTGAAACTGACGTCGGAGCCTTCCACGTCTCAACGGCAGCAATCTTCCTGGGATCTACCGAGATCCCCTCTTCAGTAACTACATGACCGAGAAACTCCACTCGATCCAAAAAGAACTCGCACTTCGACAATTTGGCATACAACCTATCCTGCCTCAGAATTCCTAAAACTGTCCGTAAGTGCTCTGCGTGCTCCTCCGGTATTTTCGAGTATATCAGGATTTTTACAGCAATTAAAATATATATAAAAATTCAAAAACAGCAAGTAAAAATTTCTGAAAAATAATTAATTAATTATTTACTATTTTGTCCATGTATTCGAAATTGAACCGAAGTCCAGATACAGGACCCAAAGCCATGAATCAAGTCCAATATGACTTGTACAGACTCTGAATGTATTAAACACAATTGGGCCCTGTAATGCCCCAGTCCCAAAATACGTAGGACTAGGATCGTAGACATGCCAGCTGTATTCATACGAAGTATACTCCAATATATGGAAATCTCGTATAAATACATAAGCTGTAAAATGCAGTAGAACCATAACTAATCTCATCCACACAAAATAAAGGAATAAAAGATATCATATAAAGATAATGATTTGTCTTGATACAATATGTTGGACGAAGACAAATCCACTACCAACAAGTAAAAAAAAATACATGAGTAAAGAAATGAATTTGGCGAGCGAAGCGAAGACGATCCAAGTGAAATCATCCTCGAAGAAGTAGCAATGGTCACGGCTAAAGCTAGAACACCTGCGAAAGACAATAACACACACCTGAAGAGATAACCAGGTCCTCAGAGGGACGTAACAAGACACATAATATCATGCCATATAAACTGAATAAATATTGTTCAAATAAATAAGTCAATTAAATTTATAACATGGTCCAATACACACCTACTGAACGAGCGTACCATCCCCCCAACAAAACAAGGACAGGAGATGGTAAACTAATTCACGGTGACGTATCTTTCCATGCTATGAATCTAATATGGTATCCGGACCCCAACAAGATTCAATACCTTCTCATCGAAGTAGTAAGCCACACTTACAACCAAACAAGGACAAGATGTGATGAACTAATCTGCGATAAGTTATTGTTCCAAGCCACGGTCAGATACAAGTACCCAAACCAAAAGTACTTGTACCTAACGGATAAAGGTGCCTAACCGTTCTAAGTAAAATATAGTTAAGAATAATCCTTCCTACGCATGGGTCCTGGCTAAATAGGATCGGCATAATCCCCTCTTGGGCACCAGAGGCCCCATCAGTAAGAGCATGACGTTCCGCAGAATCGTCAGTGGCCGTCAGTAATTATGGGTCATCAACCCCGTATCTCCAACGGAGAGTCCGGGTCATAAAGGAAAGTGCATCGAAGCCCATACGCTAAAGAATTGTCCTCCCCGCCCAATACCTATTATGTTGTATCCACAACACAAAACCACTATAACCGCTAAGTCAAACTAGCATGCAACCTCTATTAGCGGTTATTTCTATCGCACGGCTTATATGCACCGGTGGCCAGCCAGTCACGTATGTCCGTGTTCTATATGCGACACACAACTTCGTGTTACAACGTGTCAAGGTCAATGAATGCAACACACAAGGTGGTCCCTTAATTCTAGATTTAATGTGTAAGAAAAATAATACATAGCAGAATATAAATGAACAGTAAGTTCTAACAGGTTATGCCATGTATCACAGTTTATTTTACATAAAGAAAATAAATAATGCATGAAGTATGAGCTAAAATAAATAAACAGCAAATGGCAAGGTGTCTTGCCTGGTAGGACGCCTGGTGTGCTATGCTGATCAAGGTGGCACGAACTGCGACTCACTACCAAAATAAGTCAAATCAATGACAAAATTAGCGACGTTGAAGGAAGACGTCGCCAACATTTTTCAAATTAGCGACGTCCTCAAAAAGACGTCGCCAAACGACACTATTTGCGACGTCCAGCGATGTCTACCGACCAACTTTAATTTTATAAAAGATAACGTCACAGAATAGTCGGTAAACGTCGCTATAGTTTTTACAGTAGCGACGTTTAGCGATGTTTATATTTGTCGTCGCTAAGTTTTTAATATAGGGTATCGGGTTTTCTTTTCCCTCCACTCAATCGAGTCCCAAATTTTCGAGCCCCAAATTTTTGAACTCCCTCCCCGATCTCCAGCCCCCCTCCGCCTACAGCCCGGCGCCGTGACTCCCCTTCCCCTCCGCAGGCGCTTCTTTTCCTCCCCTCCGCCTACAGCCCGGCGCCTAACATGTTATAATTTTTTAAGCCGTGTGTTTTGACATAATCCTCCCAACTCTTTCCTCCTATGTAGTAATCTTGCATTACTACATAGCAGAAAAGAGTTTGGAGGATTATGTCAAACACACGGCTTAGAAAATTATGACAAGTTAGTTTTCCGACACCGCGGTAACATGATATTCATATTAAGGGTCTTTGACAAGGTGACATGTTGTAAAAAGATATATCCTTATAGTTCTCCTACGGATTTGAAGAAAACCTCTGTACTTCCTCCTGGTCATGCCACCGGCTGTGCTGCTTCTTCCTCCTTGTAATGCTCATATCTCGTATTACGTATTGGGAATACGTGTACGTATTTCGGGCGCATATTTTTTGTTTGTCATAATTAGTTAGCCTTGGGTTTTATTTTGCATATTGCATTAGCATGGTTCATCATGGCATTGCATTGGCTTGGTTTGGTTCGGTTTAGTGGGTTTGGCTTGGTTTGGTTTTATGTGGAGAACCACTCCCACCTACCACCACTCCCCACCATAAATATCTATCCCACTCTCTCTCTCTTCCATTATTACTCATTACTCATTTCTTCTTCTCCATCCTTACTTCTCCACCTACCAGAAGAGAGGGAGAGCTTAGGCAAGTACATCTTGCTTCATAGAGGAACTCTAGTTTTATTGTTCCATTGTCTTCCTCATGTGTTTCTAACCCACTTTAGTACTTGGCATTTTTCATTTCCATGGTTAAATTTTTGTAGATCTAGTTTTGTGGTATTTTCGGTTTCCATGGTTTTTGATCTATCAAACTTGCATATTTTGCTAAGTTGGTGATCCCATGTTGCAGAGAATTTTGTTTGGTCTAGATTTGACCTATGAAATTTTACTCAGCCGCATGGCCTATAAATGCAATAGCCAGCATTTATTTTTGCATACATTATTTAATGCAATACAATTAGTGAGCCGCATAGGAAAAAGCATTAGCTGGCCGCATGGCTTTTCTTGTAACATGGTAATTTTAGTAGCCGCATGGCTACTAACAATTGTAGCCGCATGGGGAGGGAGCTTCTTGCCACATGGGAAGGAAAGCATGCTGCATGCTTTTCTTTTATCAAGCATTAAATGCTTCCTCTACCAAGCATTAAATGCTTCCCTGGACAAAGCATTTCCATGCTTGATTTTAATAAGCAATTTCATGCTTATTTTATACTAAGCATTAAATGCTCTGGAGTTAAAGCATTTCATGCTTTAATATAATAAGCATTAATTCCCTTTTGATTGAAAGCATTCCCTACTTATATTAATTGTTTTAAGCTTGCTGATGCAAGCTTGTTTGGAACACTTTTAATATAGTAAGCTTGCTAATGCAACTTATGCATTTAATGCATCAAGAATTCTTGGCCGCATGGGTAGCAAGCCTTGGCTTAAGCAATACTTGTAGCCTTAGCTAAAGTACTTTTGCATGGCTATTATTAAAAGTATTAGTTTAAGTATAATTGCATGGCCTTTATATTAAAAAGCATGCATTAATCCTTTAAATGCATGTATTTATTGCTGTGCATGCAACCCATTTGCCTTGGGCCATTAATACTTGTGTACGTAAGTATTTGCTTGTGCATGCAATACAGTTGGCCAGCCGCATGGATCATAATTACCTTTGGCCGCATGGATTTTGAATTAGTTGCTTTAATACTTGACCGCATGACCGCATGGCCAATATTTATTTATTATTTATTTGTTTGTATTTTTATGTAAGCAACATGAAGGTGAGCCGCATAGGCTCCCTTCCCCCACTATCTAATATTTTGGCCACGTGAACCATTAATTAGGTAGCTCACGTGAACCTTTTCTTATTGCATTAATTATGAGGGTCCCACTGTCTTTTGTCTTATTCGATTTTCTGGCCTATTTATTGTTTCCTGGCCGCATGGATGGTCTTCTACTTTTTGGCCGCATGGGATCCCTCCCACTCTTGGCCGCATGCACAATTGTATGCTAGCCGCATATGGCTTGCTGGCCTTAAATGTTCGACTGATTTCATTTAAATAATTTCAGAGCCGCATGGGTGGCCTCCCACTCTCTTTGACCGCATGTTTGTTCTCCCACTTTTGGACCGCATGGGTCCCACTTTGATTGTTTAAATGTTTTATTTGTCTAAATTGTTGTCAGAATTTCTTTCCACTCCCAACATAAAAGTTGTAGAGTTTCTCTTTGGCTTCAAGAATATATATATTATATATTCATTTATTATTATTTAACTGTGCTCGTTTCTCCCATCTTTGATAAATTAGAATGACTTGACAGTGACCCGTAGTGGTGCACACTTGACAATGAACTTGACATGATAACTTGACAATGAACTTGACATGATAACTTGACAATGAACTTGACATGATATACCTGACATGATAGTGGCCCGCCGTGGCGCACTCTTGACATGATAGACCTGGCATGATATTTCTTGAAATACTGTTGCGACGGCTAACACGACATGACATGATTGAATGACCTGGACACCGTGGATGATTGTGCTTGTGCAAATGAACCCGTCTTGTCTTGCATCATGTCTAGGACGGGGATCCCTGAGTACCACGGTCAGGGGTACCACTGAAATCGACTAAGGCTAATCACTAGAATAATCCAGTAGTCATGAAGAGATTTCCTAGCTACAGGCAATCCCGTTATCTGGGCGCCCCACTTGGGATCTGTAGCCTGCCGTCGAGTAGGGCACATTTCCAGCACACTGTCATGTGTTGCACCCTCTAAGTCACCTAAGGGTACATGCATTTTCTGGACGATGTACCCACTTGAATTCAACTCTAATTGCGTCCGGATAGCCTGGATGGTCTGCAGGGTTTGTGGCTGTGGAATAATCTCATTGCATCTTGCTAGTAACTAGGCCTGTGATAACTCTAGTTAGTTAAACTATCAAGCCGTACTCTTTGCTTGGCCGTGATTGATTGGATGGAGTCTAGTCCAGCTTTGTCTCGTCCCAATCCTGTATAAGGTTATGACATGACATAATTACTCGTATTTTACTTTAATTCAATATCAAGATTGTTACATGTCCTGAATCCTTATTTTATCTTGCCGATAAATGGTGGAAAAATCCAAGTTCTGTTCAGACGAAGGGTTACAACCCCGGTCCTTGTTTGGTTTACGGGTTGTAACCTGGTTATCTGAATATTCCCATGGTTATCCCATCGTATATCACCTGTCCTGTTTTCTTTAATTGTTGTCTTTTATTATATATTATTACTCTTGTGCTGATTGCTGGTTTTAGTTCCTAAGTGAAGCCTCCTTTGTGGCACTTGCTCTTTCTGGGGTCTGACCCAGCTGGTTTTGTATGGCCAGATACCAGAGCAGCACCAGAGGATCTACCGAATCTCCAGCCACATGGTGACCACTAGACGGAATCCTGGCAACGAGTGGGTTTATTTTGGCTCTCCCACTCTATTGTAAAATTATTCTTTTGAGGCGTTTAGCCGCCGAGCCAGTGTTAGCTCGTGTACATTTTTACTTACTGTCTGCCTATGGGCTGTAACATGATTGGCAACCTAGGGTTGATCATGTATGACTAAAACTCTTGCTAGTCCTCACATTTTGTAACGACTAGCTTCATGATCAGCTGAATATATAATGTTTGGGACGCCTTACTATTGTATATTTGGTGATCTTACATCTTGTAATAATTACTTATTTGTTTGTGATTGAGACACTAGGCTTCTTGTTGACCCTAAGAGACTGATGGCTTGTAGATAAACCCTCATATATCTAGACAGCCGTGACCGTATAGTAGAGTGGATTCCATTTCATTATACGTAGCTAGCTATGTCTGCCCCCGTTCTCCAGTATTCTGGTTCTGGGGCGTGACACTCCTCTTCCTGTCCACTTCTTCTCCCCCGACTCTACACTTGAGGTGGATATCATATGTGGCTGAGAGAGTCAAATAAGAAGAAGGGAAGTAGGGAGGAGCAGATGGGTCCAGAGCCATGGTGGTGGAAAGAAGAAGGAAGATGCTTGATCAGAACTTGAGGTGGAAAAGTTGTGACGTTGATAGCGTGAGAGAGGGAGAGGGTGAATGGAGGGAGGGAAGTGGCTGTATGCCTTTGGCTCACTCGAGCGGTATTTGTCTTCCGACCCTCATCCCTTGGTAATAATGATACGACAACCTATCACTATATCATATATAGTAGTAGATGATGTCTTAGTATTATATTATGTGAGTTCATCTTGATTCTGTTACATTCTTCAGATACTAGATACGATAAGAACATATACTACACCATATGTACAGAACATAGATGATTCACACTAATGTATGCTAGAATAAATTTTGGGTTGTGTTCTGAGCCATTCGTTCCCATACTTGGCTCCTACAGCATGTGAAATAGACATTCTGAGAACTGGACATTGTGTGATTATTGTAGACTTGGTTATAGGGACTGAAACCTGTGTACAGCAAGAAATGGACATTCTGTGATTGTTTGGATCCTATTCTACATTAAAAAATGGTTATCTTTTTAAACTACAAGGAGAAATGAACATTCTGTATTTTATTTTTTTATTTTTTTGCAGATTTAGCGACGTTTACCGACGTTTACCGACGTCCTCCGACCCTCATCCCTCGGCAATGATGAAACGACAACCTATCACTATATCTTATATAGTAGTAGATGATGTCTTAGTATTACATTATGTGAGTTCATCTTGATTCTGTTATATCCTTCAGATACTAGATACGATAAGAACATATACTACACCATATGTACAGAACATAGATGATTCACACTAATATTTGCTAGAATGAATTTTGGGTTGTGTTCTGAGCCATTCGTTCCCATACTTGGCAATTAAGCATGTGAAATAGAACTGATTATGTTTAGTTTGTCTTACGATACAGATTTTCACATCCAAATTGAAATGGATCGTTACTTCGTTGATCGTACATGGATGTACTAGCGGATCAACCTCCTGGACCGTAGGTACTTATAAGTATTGACCGTATCGGTTTAGTATCGATCTATCATTTTGGTATGGGCCGTATCGGTTGGTATTGGTCTTAGCGAATTGGTATCGTCCTATCCGATATGTATCGGCCGTATAGCTAGGATTCATATTGGCCTTATCGATTTGGTATCGGTCATATCCGATAGGTATCGGCCGTGTTGGATTATTATGTACCATTTCGGATTAGTATCGTCGGAAAGTAGTCGACAATGCTTCGTATTGTGAAGTGATATTGTTGTAGACTTGCTTATAGGGACTAAAATCTGTGTACAGTGAGAAATGGACATTCTGAGAACTGGACATTGTGTGATTGTTGTAGACTTGGTTATAGGGACTGAAACCTGTGTACAGCGAGAAATGGACATTCTGTGATTGTTTGGATCCTATTCTATAGTGAAAAATGGTTATCTTTTTAAACTACAGGGAGAAATGGACATTCTGTATTTTATTTTTTTATTTTTTTGCAGATTTAGCGACGTTTACCGACCTTTACCGACGTCCACCGACGTAAGTTTGCGTCGGTAAACGTCGGTAAATCTGCAATATTATCCAGGGCACCGACGTTTAGCGACATCATTATATGTCGGAGAACGTCGGCAAACGTCGGTGCACGTCGATAATCATCCCAGGAATTCCCAGGATTTACCGACGTGTAGCAACTTTGGACATGTCACTAAACCACCGACGACTCGACGGTAATCCGTCGGTAAAGGTACCGACGCGTAGCGACACGAGGTAATACGTCGCTAATACAACGACGACACGACGGTAGACGTCGGCAATATACCGACGTATAAATACGTCGACAAACATCGGTACTTGCGACGTTTGGCGACGTTTAGAAGATCAGTGACTTACATTTCTGCGACCAGCCCAAAACGTCGGTAATTTCGTCGATAAATATTTTTAGCGACAAAAATTATCATTTTAGCGACATCTTTAGGCGTCGCTAAAATGACTTATTCTGGTAGTGACTTCGATGCAACAACTATGCAAGATGACCTCTGATTGTGGCACGGACAGTTCCATTAGGTCCGGGATGGTCAGAATAGTGAAGGTCGACATAGGGTAGTCTAGAATTGGCGAGAGAATAGGAGTAATGGGATTTAGTCATGGACGGAAGGATAATCAAAATAAATAGATAAATAAATAATATATATACGAATTAAAACTATTTATAATACTCAAGAACTAGCTTTTATAAGTCAAAATAGTTATAGAAAATACTTAAAGTCAAGAAAAGTCGTTTTTGGCTAAAACACTAAGTTTCATAAAATTTGTGATGTTTGACAGAAACGATATTTCATTAAATAAAGAAAATATATACTTAACATAATATTCTAGAAACTATTTTTATAGGAAACCTACTTTTGTCAAGTACTTTTTAGTATATATAATAATAGAAAATAATATTATTTTAGGGTTCGAAATCTAGTTTTGAAAATAAATATAAGGTAAGCCTAGTATAATCTTTTTGTTACAATATAATATGAGAAATGCTAAAAAATAACTCAAATAAGAATATTAACAAATAATAGAATAATAATAATAATAATAATAATAATAATAATAATAATAATTAACAAGAAGGAAAAATAAATAAAAATAAAAATAAATAAAAAATAAAAAAAACCTTTGGTTCTCCTCTTTCGAGGAGAACAAATTCCAAAAAAAAGCATATGGACTATGGAGAGAGAGATTAGGAACATTTAGAAAGAAAAAAAAAAGTGAGTGAGTGGAGAGGAAAGGGGAGGTCAGGGTCTTCGGCGGTCGGCGGCTGGGGCGTCCGAGGAGGAGGAAGGAGGCGAGAGGGGGATTCGGTGGAGGCTGGTTGCTGGGTCGGCGGATCGGAGGAGGTCGATAAGTCGGTGGTCCGACGGAGGAGCGGTGACGGGTTTCGCCAGGATCCGATCGGCTGCGGTGGGTGACGGCGGGTTGCGGAGGAGGTCGCCCGGTGTCGAGGCGGTGGTCTCGTGGGAGTGACGGAGAGGTGAACTGTCTGACCTAGATCGACGGCGGCGGGGTGGTGAACGGAGGCGTACCGGCGGCAGATCCGGCCGTGGACGCAGGCGGTTAGGGCACGCCGCGGCGGGGAAAACGAAGGGTCTGGAGATGGCTACGGCTGGACCCGGCGAGGCAGGACTCCGGCACGGGGATAGGCGCGGTCTCGACGCGACGGCGATTCGCCGGCGATTTCGGGCGGCAGGTGAGTCTCTTCTTGTTGGCTTTGTGTTTGGGGTTTTGGGTTGGTTGCGGTGAGCCACCACGGCGGTGGTTATTTTAGGGTTGAATGATGATCGGGGTGGCTGCTGGTGGTCGAGGTTTTAATGGTGATGCTGGTGGCGGTTATGGGTGACGGTGGTGAGAATTAGGCTTTGGCGGTGGAGTCAGGGTCGGGTGGCTGCCATGAGGGTTGTGCCAGAGGAAGGGGTTTGGTTGGTGGCTCGGCTTTAGTGGTGTAATGTGAGGGGAGGCTATGGCGGTCGAAGAGATGGCTACGGTGGTGGTGGTTTCAGCAACGACCAAGGTGCCGGGTCGGGACACAGGTGGTAGAGTTGCCTACCAATGAACAGGGGACGAGGGTGACAGCGAGGTTTCTGGGACAATGGTGGTTGTTGTCGATGGTGGTGATGGTTGTGGCGGAGGCGTAGGCGGGTGCAGCGGGGCTCGAGCAGCAGGAAGGGCGGCCCGAGAGTGTCGATTAGGGTTTAGATTAGGATTAGGGTTTAGAATAGAGGATTGGGTTTGCTGTGTCGAAATCGTGTCCGACATGTGGACACGAAGAAGGTGAACTGTATATGTAAAATATGGAATAAGAATTCGACGGGGAAGACGGACACGATGCACGCATACTATGGTTGTGGAATTTGGAGGAATATTGTGAAGAAAATATTGGAGGAGTACCTGCCTATTTATAGGATGTGGGAATTCCCAATTGGATATGAATTAGAATAGTTTTAAAACCCCAATAGATGATTATCAAATTAAATCAATAAAATCAAATCCAAATTCAAATACAAATCTAATTTAAATCCAATTAATTTTTAGTTCAAAATCAAATGGGATAAATCAATTTCAACTATTTAAATAAATCCACAAATTCAAATCAAGATTTAAATCTCCACAATAATTTCGAAATATATTTTCAAAAAATACCAATAATAATAATTTCAAAAATTACATTAATATTTTTAAATATCTTTTTGAATAATAAAATATTAATATTTATAAATCTCAAAATTTACATTTTTATTTAAATTAAACTAGCAAAATATTTATGAAATATATGTATGCACTAAGAATATTATTTATTCTAAATAAAAGGCTTTTCATAAATAAAGTCATAAATTTAGGAAATTTTGATAGCTAAATTAAATATTACATATATTATTTTGAAACTATAAAAATAACAAAAAAAAATCTTTTTCTAAAAATATGTACGCTCGCACATATTCGCATTCGTCAAGCAATTACGAAAAAAAATGAACCTTCGCACACGACGTACAATACGACTACGTGACGTACAATACAAAATTTTAAATCAGTACCAATTTTAATAAATAAAAAAAATAGTAGAAATTTTTAGGGGTTTTACATCCTACCCAACTTAAAAGAATTTCGTCCTCGAAATTAAGAATTTGTAGGGGGGTGAGAAGACACAAGGGGGTATCGATGGGGAACAAACAATGACAATGTCATGCCGTAAGAAATCGCGATCTAGATCATAGATAACATAATACGGTATGGTCATACTTGATAGGAAGGTTAGAGGAAGTTCTAGTATAACGCCTTCGTCCTTCTAAAATAGGTGAAGGCGAAAGCAATAAGGAGTTCGAATGACGATATTATCGAGTACGAATACGTGGTTCAAGGACGACCAAAAAATTTCAAAAGGAGTTGCCAAGGCAGTCGCGGATGGGACTCTAGAGGACAAGTTTAGTTATGTCCCCATCCACGTAGAATAATAGACAAAAGCGAAGCAAAGTGCACTTGGTTGATCAGACCATCATGCACCGGTTCTGATAGACAATATGTTAGTGGGAGCGACCCAATTAACATATGTCTTGAACAAGCTCGTTAAGGAATAAGCTTACAAAAACTAGGCTACATTAGCATCATTACTCAAAATGGTAAATACATAGGCACGAGAGATTAAGATTAAAAGAAGGCAAATGATTCTAAGTCATACAGTCGTCCTATAGTCTTCTTGTCCAAGTCCTTGGTTGGCTAAATGGGTTAGGTCCTCTAGATTCTAGGATCTAAATAAGCTTGCTAATATAGGTCACTAGGTCAAAGGGGTTGCTAGTTCATAAGGTATTCTACCCAACTTAAAGAATTAAACTAATGGCGTTTTGGGACAACTGACTAGTAGGGTCAATCTCTAGCAAGCACGAAGGGGAGATAAGAATAATGATAGAAGAGATCAAGCAAGATGCAATCGATGAGTCGGTCGAATATGGAACCGAGAAAAGATGTCAAGTATGTGGATGAGATCCTATACTTCTAATCCTATACGCAGGCTTGCTTGGTACGGTAAAGTAACCAAATAATTTATCTTGACCTGTATGGGCCACCACAAAAAACATGTAACGCCCCAGTCCCAAAATACGTAGGACTAGGACCGTAGACATGCCAGCTGTATTCATACGAAGTATACTCCAATATATGAAAATCTCGTATAAATAAATAAGCTGTAAAATGCAGTAGAACCATAACTAATCTCATCTACACAAAATAAAGGAATAAAAGATATCATATAAAGATAATGATTTGTCTTGATACAATATGTTGGGCGGAGACAAATCCACTACCAACAAGTAAAGGAAAAATATATGAGTAAAAAAATGAATTTGGCGAGCGAAGCAAAGACGATCCAAGTGCAATCATCCTCGAAGAAGTAGCAATGGTCACGGCTAAAGCTAGAACACCTGTGAAAGACAATAGCACACACCTGGAGAGATAACCAGGTCCTCAGAGGGACGTAACAAGATACATAATATCATGCCATATAAACTGAATAAATATTGCTCAAATAAATAAGTCAATTGAATTTATAACATGGTCCAATACACACCTACTGAACGAGCGTACCATCCCCCCAACCAAACAAGGACAGGAGATGGTAAACTAATTCACGGTGACGTATCTTTCCATGCTATGAATCCAATATGGTATCCGGACCCCAACAAGGTTCAATACCTTCTCATCGAAGTAGTAAGCCACAACTACAACCAAACAAGGACAAGATGTGACGAACTAATCCGCGACAAGTTATTGTTCCAAGCCACGGTCAGATACAAGTACCCAAACCAAAGTACTTGTACCTAACGGATAAAGGTGCCTAACCGTTCTAAGTGAAATGTAGTTAAGAACAATCCTTCCTATGCATGGGCTCTGGCTAAATAGGATCGGCATAGTCCCCTCTTGGGCACCAGAGGCCCCATCAGTAAGAGCATGACGTTCCACAGAATCGTCAGTGGCCGTCAGTAATCATGGGTCATCAACCCCGTATCTCCAACGGAGAGTCCGAGTCACAAGGGAAAGTGCATCGAAGCCCATACGCTAAGGAATTGTCCTCTCCGCCCAATGCCTACTGTGTTGTATCCACAACACAAAACCACTATAACCGCTAAGTCAAACTAGCATACAACCTCTATTAGCGGTTATTCCTATCGCACGGCTTATACGCACCGGTGGCCAGCCAGTCACGTATGTCCGTGTTCTATATGCGACACACAACTTCGTGTTACAACGTGTCAAGGCCAATGAATGCAACACACAAGGTGGTCCCTTAATTCTAGGTTTAATGTGTAAGAAAAATAATACATAGCAGAATATAAATAAACAGTAAGTTCTAACAGGTTATGCCATGTATCACAGTTTATTTTGTATAAAGAAAATAAATAATGCATGAAGTATGAGCTAAAATAAATAAACAGCAAATGACAAGGTGTCTTGCCTGGTAGGACGTCTGGTGTGCTGTGCTGATCAAGGTGGCACGAACTGCGACTTCGGTGCAACAACTATGCAAGATGACCTCTGATGGTGGCACGGACAGTTCCATTAGGTCCGGGATGGTCAGAATAGTGAAGGTCGACATAGGGTAGTCTAGAATTGGCGAGAGAATAGGAGTAATGGGATTTAGTCATGGACGGAAGGATAATCAAAATAAATAGATAAATAAATAATATATATACAAATTAAAACTATTTATAATACTCAAGAACTAGCTTTTATAAGTCAAAATAGTTATAGAAAATACTTAAAGTCAAGAAAAGTCGTTTTTGGCTAAAACACTAAGTCCGGATACAGTACCCAAAGCCATGAATCAAGTCAAATATGACTTGTACAGACTCTGAATGTATTAGACACAATTGGGCCCAAAACCCATGCTAGGTTTGGACATCAATTGGCCATGATTAATAAAATACGTGAATTTAAATATAAATAATATATTTTAAAGTGGTAAAATATACAAGTCACAAAATTATATAATAAAATAACTTGTGAAATTTTACATAATATTTTGCACCAAAATTGCATTTGAAAATATATACATATTTATACAATAAATACAATTATATATATATATATATATATATATATATATATATATATATATATATATATATATATATATATATATATATATATATATATATATATATATACATAAATATATAAGGATTTTTATATATATATATATATATATATATATATATATATATATATATATATATATATATATATATATATATATATATTACATTAATATATAAGAATTTATATATATATATATATATATATATATATATATATAGGATGAGGGAGGTGAGGTGCCACCCTATGGAGGGTGTCTACTTGTCACCCCCACATGCTATCATCATGCACCCATGTGCATGATGATAGCATGGGGGGGTGACAAGTAGACACCCCCCCGTGAGGTGGCACCCTACCTCCCTTATTCTCTCTCTCTCTCTCTCTCTCTCTCTCTCTCTCTCTCTCTCTCTCTCTCTCTCTCTCTATATATATATATATATATATATATATATATATATATATATATATTATATACTATATATATATATATATATATATATATATATATATATATATATATATATATATAATGGATATATATATATTTATATATATATATAATAAATATACATATATATATATAATACTAAATATAAATTATATATATACATAAATATAGTATATATATACATAAATATAGTATATATATACATATATAACAGTATATATATAATATATATATATATATAATGGATATATATATATTTATATATATATATAATAAATATACATATATATATATAATACTAAATATAAATTATATATATATACATAAATATAGTATATATATATATATATATATATATATATATATATATATATATATATATATATATATATATAACAGTATATATATATAATATATATATATATATATATATATATATATATATATATATATATATATATTTTTATATATATATATATATATATATATATATATATATATATATATATATATATATATATATATATATATATATATATATATATATACACACATATACATATACATATATATACATATACATATATATACATATATATACATATATATACATATATATAAATACATATATACATATATACATATATATAATAATAAAAATAAAATAAAATAAAATAAAACAAAAGAAAAAGAAAGGGGGGGCTCGAACTCGGCCAGGGGCAGGGGGGTTTTAGCGCGGTCGGGCTAGCCAGGGGGTCATCCTGGGTCAGTTGTTAGGGTTATGTTTTAGTTAAATTTATTAGGGTTTAGGTTAACGGGTTGTAAATCCGATAGCACATTCTTCGTGTCATGACAGTTAAGGACACAAAGAACGGTTGAGTCCAAGTGTCCGGGTCGTGCACGACACGCACGACTCGAGTTAGACGTGTCCAGACTTACCACGAGACTCGTCGAGACTCGACGAGTCACATATGTGAATACGAGTCGTATCGGAGAAGGAAAAGTGCGGTGACACGTACGTGTCCGACTTCGAGTCGACGAACGGAGCTGCTGTAGGGCGGAGGGGTCGTCGTCGTCGTCGGAGAAAAATGGAACGGGGGTCAGCGCGTCGAGACGCATCGGTTGGCAGTGGTGGCTCGTTGGGAGGTGGACGGTGGTGAAGGGAAACCTAGATCTGGGGTTCAGGCGAGTGGCCGGAGAAGGGGAAGTGGAGGCGGTGGTTAGGCTGGGCTGCGTGGTCGGAAAAATAGATTAGGGTTAGGGTTTGGGGTCGGGGGGTATTTATAGGAAGGATTGGGCGGTGAGAAGGGGGCTAAGTCGGCCGGTGTCACGACCCGATACCCAAATTGTTGGGGCCGGGCCGAGCCATGTCCAGCCTACGCTTGTTAAAGCGTAGTAAGCTGTTCTAAGAATAGACAATAAAGGATCTAAGCTGCTAACAGTTCTAAAATCACATTTAAGGTTCATCACAACACAGCATCTATAAGCGAAGGTAACATAAGCACAGACTTAATAATACACTTCCAAGTATCTAACTGGAGACAAAGTCCAGTATCCAAATATAAGTATAGACAAAGTCTAGTCTCAAAACACAAGAAAATATCTAAGCAAGGTTTCCCGCTGGGGCCTCTTCTGGAGCTAAGGCCAGGTCCTCAATGCAGTACCATAATATGTAACACATAGCATTTCCTTCTCGAAAAGTGAACCTACAACGTTATCCTGTCAGGACGGGAGCAAGTACAACCTCTACAACTAAAGTACTGAACATATAATGAAAGAGATGTACAACAAGAAACATGGTGTGATAAGTCTATAAAACAGGAAATACTGGAAAATATAGTCTCATAGTACAACTGGGATCACAGTATCATAGTAACATAGGGAACATGGCATATCATGGTTTAATTGGTTCTTTTTAGAAATGACAACATATAGTTTAAAAGTTTAAAATCGTAGTATGTACGTAAATCGGTCAATAGGTGAATAGGATGTACAGCGGTACATATCAAGTTTTTTTGGCATGCACATACGTGCACGAACGGCATCGGTGTATATCCGTACACAAACGCGGGATCAGAACATACGGCAAGGTCACATATAGAATGGCACCGAGCGCGGTAAATACATACGGAGAAGGGGGTCATGTTCACGTACAATACTAATAGTTTCCCCTTAATCCGTTATTTAAACATGTAAGAGATACGAGAACAGTAAAAACATGTGGAAGATACTGGGAGCAGTATAAACATGGCAGGTACTGGGAGCAGTATAAAACATGTGAATACTCAGAGCAGTATAGTAAAACATGTACTGAGAACCAGTAAGAAGCATGTGAAGATATAAGAACTGTCCTAAGCATGGCAGGTACTGAAAGTAATACAACATGTGAAGACATAACTTGCTACCTCAAGGATCAGTATTTTAACAGGGTTAATACATGTTCTAGCATTAAAAGACAGTAAATGAGTTTGTAGATGTACTTGCCTCGAGCAAAGCAAGAATACTAGTATAAAGATATAGATATCCGGTGTCCTGTCAATAATGATATACAACTCAGCCTCTAAGTTATGTTTAAGATTTTACACTAGTGGTGTGACACGACTCCTAACTGGATACTAACCAAGTGGGGACCTAGCATAAAAGTCTAATGTGGAGTGCCACTATATCCAAAATAATTTCCTAGGGTCTTTACTCTAGTGTAGGGTGAGGTCCAATACTATAATAACTCAAAACAACTCAAAACTTGCAAGTCGTAATTACTCTATAAATAAATCAAACTGTACACTAAGTTTCAACAATTTTTGAGATAGACAAAAAGCTTAAATATATATAAAATAAAGTACCAAAATGATCCTTGTTAATTATAAAAATTTATACTAATTTTTTTGGGATTTATAAACCTTCATAAATATTTATTAAAAATCAGCAAACATAAATATACTGAAAATGAGTTCTGTTTTCCTATTTTTATAAAATACCAAAAGTACTTATTAAATGCTAAAAAATTATAGTAAATTAGCTAAATTAACATAGTATTTAAATACAATTTTTCTCAGATTTTTACAGCAATTAAAATATATATAAAAATCCAAAAACAGAAAGTAACAATTTCTGGAAAAATAATTAATTATAAATTAAGGATAATACATAAGTAAAATCTACAGATGTTGTCGGATGATAAAATAAATATTACCAACGTGTCCAGAACGGTCAAATTAGCTGGAAAAGCCTACCCATATGTCCAATTTAGATACAGGGGCAAAACGGTAATTTCGGATCAAAATGATGTCCGCCGTTGGACACACTTTGCACCGAAAAACGTATCGGGATAGAAGTCTACAAAACCTAGCAAATTATATGTCCACGAATCCAGAATGATGATACGAATCCAACGGTATGTCCAAAATAGGATTCCGATGTGCCGATCTCAAAATGATACGTTGACGCGGACACTTGGAATCCAATTTGCACCTAAATGCGTGCCGGAGCAAAGGTCTTCAAAACTCAGCAAATTATATGTCAACGAGTCCAGAATGACGATACGAACTCAACGGTATATCCGAAATTGGATTCCGATGAGCCGATCTCAAAGTGACCCGTTGACGCAAAAAGTAGGACCCGCTTTGCACCGAAATGCGTGCCAGGGCCCACGTTCTCCAAATCAAGCAAATTTTATATGAAAACATGCCAGAACGACGCCACGAGTCTACTGGTGGTGTCAGAAATTGAATCCAGAGTCCCGGGTTCAAAAATAGAATTTAACAAGTGCAAATTAAAGAATTCGGACGGTCAACTTTGGCGTCGAATTCGACCACCCGAACGTGCTTATAATGAAACGAAACCTAAAGAAGACAGGAAGATGGTTATACCAGCTACGCACAGGAACTGGTAGCGTGCAAAATGGAGCTGCGACGACAAAGATACGAACCCGCGAACTTGGCGTCACGAAACTGTCCAAAAACATTTCAATTTAAAACGTCAACTTGGTGGCCAGTTTTGAGGTATCAAACTACAAAATTAACGGACAAAAATTGAGGGGAGTGAATATGGATATACCGAGATTGCGATGGAGCAAGGAGTTCGCCGATCCAACGGTCGGATCTCCCAGAAAACACGCGTGAAGTCGCTGTCCCGAAACACAATTTCTGAAACTTTTCTCCGCGCGCGTTGACGGGATTTCGACGTAAACGCACGAAACGTCTAGGCGGCGCGTCCCGAAGGACGGTGGCCACCACAGGGAGGTCGCCCAGCCCGTGCGCGGCCGGTGGGGGCCGGCCACGGCGACGGCAGCGTCGTACGACGGCGGCGGCGCGGCGGCGCACAACGGCGGCCCACGCGCGCGCACGTGCGCCTGCTGCTGCTGCGAACGCTGCTGCGGCTGCTATGCTGCTGCGGGGGCGGTGCTCGTCGAGCATGACGGCCGGAGGTGGTGGCCGTACGGTGGTGGCGTTGTGGTGGTGATGCATGGTGTTGGTTAGAGTGGTGGTGATGATGGTTTATGGTGGTGGAGTGAGGATGATGATGGTGATGAGGAAGGGAGGAGGAAGGAGAGGGAGGCTGTGGGTGAGGGTGTTCACGGTGGTGGTGGTGGTGGTCGGCAGCCATGGGGGTGGGGAGCTGTCGGCCAAGAGGGAGGGGAGTGGTGAGTGTGTGTTGTGTTAGGAGAGAGGGAGAGAGTGTTTTGTATGTGTGTGTGTGTGCATATAAAATGAGAGAGGGTGAGAATAGAGAGAGAGATAGTGAGATATTTGTGAGAGAGAGAGGGGGGGAGTCGGTCCAAGGGGGTGTGAGCTGGTGGAGAGATGATGAGGTGTGTGTTTATTATAAGAGAGAGAGAGAGAGAGTTGGATATATATATATATATATATATATATATATATATATATATATATATGAGGAAGGATCAAGATCCCCACACTTTTTGCATCCCCATGCATCCCCCCTATTTGCACCGTTGGATGGTGCTTTAAGTCATCTAATCTTAACCGTTGATTTACCAATGGTTAAGATTAGATGACTTAAAGCACATCCAACGGATGTAAACATGGGGATGCATGGGGATACAAAAATTGTGGGGATGCCTATCCTTCCTCTATATATATATACATACATATAGAATATTTGTAAAGTGGAGAAAGAAAAATAAATATTTAAAATAGGGAAAAAATAGGGGAAATTATGTGGGGTATTTATGCAGTCATGAGAGAACAATATGGAGCTTGGGTTCGGGTTTGGTCGAGCCGGGTCGGGTCAAAATCGGACCGGGTGCAATAATTAAATTAAAAATGGGTATTTATAATCATGGGTAAATAAATAATATACGGGGACTCCAATAAATGGGACACAAGCGTCATGTGGGTAGTAGGCTTCATGTGGGCCACGTCCATACTTCGGGTCGGCTAGGTTGGGTCGATGTCGGGTCCCGAAATTAAATTAGAAATTAAATCAGGTTTTACGGCAGATAATTAATTGGCCTAAATTGACCAGAAAATTGTGCAAAGGAAATGGAGCACAAAATGGAGTGTCTGGGTGGGACACGAAGGTCATGGATGAAGAGCGTCTCGAGTAGATCATTTATGAGAAGTTGGTTCTGAGAAAATGACTGGTCTGGTGCTCCTAAATTAAAAGTCACGGTAACGTGCAAACGATGATCAAAGATAAAAGTGGGAATAATTATTCAATGATTAATTGGTCTAAGTTGACCCGAAGTTGCGCGATACAAAAAGAGCACAAGGGAACGAGTTCAAGTGGGACACGATATATCAAAACGAAGATAATCTTGTCTACTTGAAAACTCGTGAAGAGAGTTTACAGAGATTGGTATCCCTGACGCTCCAGAAGTCAAAGTCACGGAAAGGTACATTAATGATAAAAAATAATTAAATAATAAAATACTTATCGAAAATAATTTATTTAGAAAATTTTAAAATAACCCTGAAATTCAAGGGGCTTACAGCCGGGTTGTCGGGGCGGTGGTCAGCCAGCCGTCGGTCGTCGGGGGCAGGTAGGAAGGAGAGAGAAAAAACGTGGGGGGGAGGGGGTGATGGTAGTTTGCAGCAAGGCCCCCATAGTTTGGGGCTTTGCAAAATAACCCCACGCCTATCGGTTTGTAAATTGTAATTTGCAAACCGCAATTAAAACAAATCAATAAATTGCAATTCGATATTAAAACAAATTTAAATATTACAAAATGATAATAAAATAATTCAATTAATTAAAAAATAATATATTTTGATTTAAAAATTATTTAAAAATCAATTAAAAATTCTAGAAAAATTCCTAACAATTATATTAATTCATTTTAAATATATAAAAGCTATTTAATATTATAAAAATACTATTTTGAAATCTAGGGGCTTACACCAACCAATCTGTCACGCCCAGAACCAGAATACTGGAGAGCGGGGGAATGACTCAGCCAGCTACGTATTACGGGTAGATGAATACCGTATAATACGATCAATGCTGTCTACAAGACGAGGGGGGTACATACTACATGAAAGTCTCACTATGGTCACTTCACATATATTGTCTCAATCATCCAAGCAAGAAACAGTAATAGAGAACATGTAAGATAAAGCAGTAAGGCGTCCCAAACGCTCTGTCAAAATGTTCTGGATATCTGGCTTTACAAAACATAGCCAGATTGATGTAGCAAAAATATACACAATTGTTATCAGCTGCAGCCTGACTTTAGTTACAATTATGTAAAAGTAAGTACAAGACAATCCGACTAACATGTCGGTGCCAAATGGCTAAGTATAAAGTAGATAACAAAACGAGCGGGGAAGTAAGAAACCCACTCGAGTCCTCCTGCGATCATCCCTCTAGTGTTGACCATCTTGGAGGTAGAAGTAAGCTGAGTCCTCGGGAACCGGCTCTAAATCTGGCCATACAAAACCAGAGAGGTTAGACCTCTAATAGCAAGTACCACAAGGGAGCACGACATGAGAACTAAAACCAGTAAGTAAGAGAATATAATAATAGATCTCTGCTTTCCACTAGGATTCACATCACATCACGACACTTCGAACCAACCTCCCAACCAAACAAGGACAGAAGTTGGCCCGTCATGTCCTGACATTCTGATCATCCCAGTTAGGTAACAGAGTAGGTACAGTGCACAAACAAATCATCTTGAACGGCCAATCAAATTCTACGGCTTGCTATTTTGAGTCCCAAGTTATCCTGGAATTTATGCAATAGGGATTCCTCAGTTCTTACTATGTGCGAGCAAGGCTAGTCTATCCAGTTAATCATGTACGCCATGCATAAATTAGACGAGTCCTAGCAGGACGCCCGTCATCAATATACAATATATAATAATAATAATAATATAAGCAGATACTGTTCCCTGCCCGTGTGGCAGGTTTACAGTATCTGTGGGAACCAGCCGGCCCGTCGGGTACTACTTGTCCCAAGGGGGCTGCCATGTAAGAACTCGAAAATCCATTCTCTCCATGCAATTATTATTTTATTTAACTTAATAAACTCTATGTTGAGTAAAATCCCATGCCGTGGATCATGGTCATTCAAATGAGTACTTTCATACGGGGTACGATATGCGCAACTCTACAACGATACCCGTGCGGCTAGGTTGTAGGTCTTACATAGCGTAATGCAACAATCAAATCTAACCACGGAATAGTCATACCTTGACCATAAAGCACACATGTTGCTTTTGTAGAAAATAAATAAATAAATAAATAAGTAGATTGAAGCATGCATGTGTCTGTATGCCGAAGTTCGGGATTAGCCAGTCGATTGTAATAGTTCATAGTTAATATGAACGTGTCTCATTCATTCAATTCAATAAGACGACTAGCCAGTCTCTTAGTTCCAACTAGGAACGCATGATCAATTATTAGTCAAGGTTACAATCATTATCAATGGTGACTGTCACGACCCGCACCTTGTATAGGGGCACGAGAAGTGGTTACGTCCAGCCTACGCCGCAGTGTCGGCGGTAGTAAGCTGTTCTAGGTTGCTAACTAATCTCATGCAGTGAATATAAAAAGTACTTGTCCAGATATCAGCTCTGAATGGAGGGCAAGTAAAGGGTATGATCTACTCAAACACAGTCTAAGCACGAAAAGATAACACAGAAGTTATACTTAAGGAACTAAAGACAATAACAACTAACTGCTAAAATAATACTCCAATATCTCAAACCAACTTAATACAGACTCAATATCTTAACTTTAAGACATCAAGCCAAAACATGAAAGCTAAAGTAGTCTACTAGCTAATCTCCTGAATCACTCCTGAGAGTCGGGACCAAAGGTAGCTAATCCCTCGCCAGGTCCATGGTAAGCAGGGCATGTGTCCTCAGGATTATCATCTGTAATATTTTCAACAGGTCCAATCAGGACGGGAACGAGCACAACTCATCAAGAAAAACCCAAGTAAATGACAAAGAACTATAAAGCAGTTATAGACAGTTTTATTGATGAGCATGGCAGTTCTATGCAGGTAATGATGGCACAGAGACACAGTAAGATACAAGAAAAAAAAGGTAACTAAAACAAGAGAAGAATCATGGCAATGAAGACTGTAATAAAAGCTAACTGAACTAGAATATCATGTGTGAGTCCAGACAGTACGATATAAGTCTAATATAATTCCAGTGTGAGTCCAATCCATATAATCTGATACCAGATAATTTCCAGTACAAGATGAGTCCAACAGTGATCAATGAAACCAGGGTGAGTCCAACTATGATCTAACAGTGTGTTTTAAAATACCGAGGTCGACATGCAAACGGCTGTAGGTATCAGGCACATCTCTCACTAATCGGGCAAGAGATGGCTATGCTTCCGGTAGATTCCAGTAGGAGATTCCGAATTTGGGGTATGTCTACATGTCTTACTCAATATTTCCCTGCCCAGCAAGTGAATCCAAAATCGACAAAAGGATCGAGATGAGTCTGGCCAATACGTGATGATTTCAGAAATGATTCCGGAATGATACTAATGACTCCAGTAATAGAGGCCAGCAAGTAAAGTATGTGTCGATACATGAATCCAGAAATATCCATACGTGTTGATACAGAGAATCACATAGAACTAACTAGAACTGAAATACAGTAATCGACAAATAAATGAGAGAATTATCAGAGAATGTACTCGCCTGTTACTCTGGAAAGAGTAGTGTAATATCAGATGTCTGTACCAGGGTCACAATGTCCTAAAATAGAGCAATACAGTTATGACATGTCCAAAATGAAGGTAAATGAAATCTACAATACAATCTATATGAATTCTAAGCCAATCTAGGTCAAAGTCAAACTTGGTCAACACTCTAATCAAACTAGTCAAATACTAGTCAACATGATCAATCTGGGTCAAGTCTAAGTCAAACTTAGACTAACTAAGGTTTTGGTTAATCATAGACTAGTCAATAAGATAATTAGGTTAATCTTGACTAATGGTCAACATCCAGTCAAACCCTATAAGGCTAACTCAAAACCAAACATAGGCTAACTTGTCTTAGAATACCTAAGATACTATAATACTAGGCTAAGGTATAACCAACTTCCTATACAAGGTATATCATTCACAAATACATATAGTACAAACCAAACTTAACCCTATAATCAAGCAAATCCATACTCTAACTCAAATCAAGACTCAACTCCTATTATCTCACTTAACCCCATACATATCTTCATCTACATGGGACTACCCATATAACTCAAGTTACAATAATACCCTTATATAGGTCAAAACCCTAACCAACTAGTTTACAGTCTAGGGTTTAGTCAAACCTTAGTCACCAAGTCATTTAGAGTCCATCTAAGTCCATTCTAGGTCAATTAGGTCAAGGTTTGACCTGTAGTTGACTTTGGTCAACCATGGTCAACAATGGTCAACCTATAGTCAAACTAGTCAACTAGACCTGTTGGTCATTTCTAGACTCATAGGTCATGGGCCATAGGCCATAGGCTATGATATCTAGACACTAACACATATATATATATATATATATATATATATATATATATATATATATATACAGCTACCTATATAATGCATATATATATATACTCTCATATATACATCAATGTATATAATATAGATATATATATCCCTATTTACATATACCCTCTATGTATACATACATATATATCCAACCTATATATAATACCACATATATATATATCATATATATATATATACATATATATATATAAAAAAACTTACATATAGAGAGGGAAGAAACTATATATATATATATATATTACATATATATATAGAGAGAAAGTGAGAGAGAGAAACATAGAGTAAGAGAGAGAGAGAATGAATAGAGGGAGAGGGACACTGACACACAGGAAGGGAAGGGGGGTGGTTCCTGGAACCAAATCCAGCCCTCAACACACACATACACAGTAACATATATACATACATATGTATATATATATAACTCCACCTATACTCTACCAAATACCTCCAAATTTCACCCACACTCACATATACATATATACTACGTATTTATACACTGAAAATACATATATACATGCATTAATCATATCAAAATAGGTTTTGAATTTCATTTCTGAAAAACTGGGATTAATCCCAAAATCAGAAAATAAGTGCACCGTGCACTCGAACTAGGTAATCCCAAATTCGTGCACTAAACCGAGCTATGGCTCGACACTAATGGTTGGTAATCGAGCCCCTAGGTGTACACGTGTCATGTGTGTCCCTAGGTGTCCACCACGATACGACACAACGTGTCCAGGAGTCAAAATACCCAATCGGGTAAATTCAGACACCACAGTGTCACAGCGTCGTGCACGAGTTCATGTTGTTCGTGTGCACGACACGACACAACACAACCCACGTGGTTGTGTCCCAGTGTCGACCTAGTGTAGGGCTAGGGTTAGGACACCCTGACACGTGTCCACGTCGCGTGTGCGAGACACGGGACACGCGTATCAGTGCCCAAATTCGACAGCCGCGCGCACAGTGCATTCCCCGTGCGCGCGCTCGTGCGTGTCCGACTCGACACGTGGGCGCATGAAACTTCATGGGTAGGTTGTCAGAGGGTGCCCCTACCCTCGTGCCAAGTGGCACGTGTCCACGTGTCACGTGCAGCGAGTACGAGATGTGCAGCAGCAGGGGAGCCGCGCGCACTGTCGTGCTGCGTCGTGCACGCGTGTCGACCAGTCTAGGGCCACGTGTGTGCAACTTATGGTGTCGTGGTCGTATCCTAGGATAGGTGAGGTGTCAGGGTACGTGTTTAGGTCACTGTATCGTGTCCACAACACGTGTGGACACGACACGAAGTGTCAAACACTTGCGTGTTTACAGCGTGCACAGTATAAACAGTGTGTTAAAATCAGTGGGTTCGTGTCCTGTTTTGGACACGAACAGTGTCCAATTCATGCTCAGTCCTAGGGAATCGTGTCCTACACATCTAGGGCTATCCAAAAATATATTTTGTTTTACAAAAACACAACATTAAATCCTAAGTGGCATTTCACCAAACACTGCAATTAAGACACAGATACGTGTCCGATACGGACACCAAATCGAACCTACTTCCTACCAAACTTGACCTACAGTTCCATGGTACCTAGATGCATGCAACTATGAAGAGAAAACACAATATTAATGGGTTTTAGGGCATGTTACCTATGAGTGCAAAATCCTCAAATATAGGCCTATTTGAATGAAATCTTTCTTCGACTCCCAATGTCCAAAGCTTCACAAATCCTTGCTAGCAAGCCACAATTGGTATCCTCTAGTGTAGGGGAGTCTAATGCAAGAAACTGGGCTCAATTTGGAGCTAAATTGGTTAAGTGGTGAGGGTGTGAAAGTAGAAGGAAAACTAGGTTTTTGTGAAATAAAAAATAGCATGAATGAAGAGGGGGGGGGTGTTTATATGGAAAGGGGTAGGGTGTGGCTGCCATGGGGGGGTAGGGTAGATATTTAGGGCTCCTTTCCACCTTGCTAACTTAGCTTCTAAGTCTTGGACCAAGTAGATATTTCTAGGTTTTATGAAAAATATCTATAAAGCAAATATCTAAGATATTTCAATCCTAAGATATTTACAACATAAAGTAAATACCTACACTTAGTCTTCTAGGTTAGTTGCTAATCTCTAGGTTAGGGTAAACTAGGTTAGGGCTAACATGACACTAATCCACTAATTAAATAATAATAAAAACACATAAATCCAAATAATTCCAAATAAATTCTAATAAATTACCAAAATACCCTTTTGACTAAAAAGCCCTAATTTGATGTTCTAAACCTATGGCTAGGCTCACATGATCATTGTTAGTTTCTAGGTTATGAAATCTCTAGGGTTTACACTAGGGTTACACTAGTAAAATCACAAAGTCATAAGCCATGACTTAGAAAATAATTTTAAATTAACTAAAATCACCAAAAATCATATCATGACTAAAACACCATTAATAAATAATAAAAATAATAATTTTTCAAAAATACCCCAATTTTAGAAAACTGGGTCTTACAAGTCTACCCTCCTTAGAGAAATTTTGTCCTCGAAATTAAGATAGTCGTACTCCTTCTAGGTCAAACCCCCAGTCAATCAGAGTCAAAAGATAACATGCAATCATAGTCCTACTGGTCGTGATTCCACAGTCTTGAACAGGGTAACTACACTATCTAGCATATCACAAGCATATCCTGACAGGTACTAATGGAATCATACAACAAGATGGGAAAGGAAGGACAGTAAAGACAAACCTGCTAACCCGTCACCTGCAGCGTTGGTCTCCTCGACCGTCATCGCAAAAGCTCCACCCCTCTGGTGCTGAGCTATAGGTGGCCTAGCCCCCATATAAGGAGGTGCAATAGGACAATCCATCTTCTGGTGAGTATCAGACCCACAGGTATAACAAACCTTCAGCCTCTTCCTACACTGCTCCCTGATGTGTCCCTGCTTCCTGCAGTATGAACAACTGATCGTCTTCGGGTCCTGACCTCGATACTGATGCTGTCGGGGTCCCGGGGCTCTAACTGGCAGGGTCGAATGATGTGGTGTGGGAGGATGATATGTCTGCTGGTGTAGCGTCGGCACTTTCTGCTGGAAAGCCTGACGCTTGGAGGGTCCCTCAATGTGTACAGAAGCCGGCCTCTTGTAAGACAGAAGACGGTCCTCGATACTCCGGGCTAACTCTAAGCTCTGGTAGTAGTCAGTTATACCGTTCGCCACTATAAGAATGCCAAAGTCTGGAACTAGACCACGGCAAAATCTATGCGTCATCTCCTCAGGGTCAGCAACTAGGCTAGGAGCGAAACGGCTCAGGCGACTAAACTCTGCCGCATACTCGTCAACAGAACGGTTCTCCTACTGGATGTTCTGGAATCGTAGCCCCATGGCTACTCTAGCAGTGGTCGAGAAGAATTTCTTCTTGAACTGGGTCTTGAACTGATCCCAAGTGGCTGTCCCTCTCGCGAATAACGGCTCATTCCGGAACCAAACTCCTGCCAAGTCTATCAGCAAAAATTCCGCTGCCTCGACCTGGAGGTCATCCGGCATCCTAACTCCAATGAGCTTCCTCTCTACCGAGTCTAACCAGTCATCTGCTACTACTATGCCCTCAGTCCCTAAGAACTCCTTGGGATTCAGACCCATGAAGTCCTTGATCGTCCCTGCTCTCTGCCGCGGCTCTACAGGTGGTGGGACCACGGTACGTCCCTCAGAATGCTCCATGCTCTGGCGGAGTAGGGTGGTCTGCTCCTGATGGGTTGCTAGGAACCCCTGGATCAGAATGAGCAGTTGGTTCCCGTCGAGTGTGACGGAAGCCTGGGTAGGTATAGTGATAGGGGGGGTGGAAGTATTGGGTCCTGCTGGGCCTGTGATGTGGAAGGTGGTTGTGGTATCTGGGTTTGTGGATCTGTGGAGTGGAGGAATGTGGTAGGTGGAGGTGTATCAGTCAACTGGTCAGCTGACTGGATGGGGAGTGTGTCATTCTCAGGTGAGACATACCGGGATGAACGAGTAAGCACCATCTAATTACAATAAAAAGACTTATAAGGACTCTTTAAGCAAAATAATCATAGACAAGAAAATCTAATTATAATAGCAAACATGGGATGTATTTCCTATGTTGCAATCCTAGTATTCCTCTAGGTGTTCTAAGCGTCATTCCTAATGTTGTCTAATTACCTTAAGTTCCTAATTGCAGGCATGCTTGGTACAATAACGTAACCAAACAATTTAGTCGACAGACCTGCATGGGCCACCACTAAAAACGTGTCACGACCGCACCCTGTATAGGGGCACGAGAAGTGGTTACGTCCAGCCTACGCCGCAGTGTCGGCGGTAGTAAGCTGTTCTAGGTTGCTAACTAATCTCATGCAGTGAATATAAAAAGTACTTGTCCAGATATCAGCTCCGAATGGAGGGCAAGTAAAGGGTATGATCTACTCAAACACAGTCTAAGCACGAAAAGATAACACAGAAGTTATACTTAAGGAATTAAAGACAATAACAACTAACTGCTAAAATAATACTCTAATATCTCAAACCAACTTAATACAGACTCAATATCTTAACTTTAATACATCAAGCCAAAACATGAAAGCTAAAGTAGTCTACTAGCTAATCTCCTGAATCACTCCTGAGAGTCGGGACCAAAGGTAGCTAATCCCTCGCCAGGTCCATGGTAAGCAGGGCATGTGTCCTCAGGATTATCATCTGTAATATTTTCAACAGGTCCAATCAGGACGGGAACGAGCACAACTCATCAAGAAAAACCCAAGTAAATGACAAAGAACTATAAAGCAGTTATAGACAGTTTTATTGATGAGCATGGCAGTTCTATGCAGGTAATGATGGCACAGAGACACAGTAAGATACAAGAAAAGAAAGGTAACTAAAACAAGAGAAGAATCATGGCAATGAAGACTGTAATAAAAGCTAACTGAACTAGAATGTCATGTGTGAGTCCAGACAGTACGATATAAGTCTAATATAATTCCAGTGTGAGTCCAGTCCATATAATCTGATACCAGATAATTTCCAGTACAAGATGAGTCCAACAGTGATCAATGAAACCAGGGTGAGTCCAACTATGATCTAACAGTGTGTTTTAAAATATCGAGGTCGACATGCAAACGGCTGTAGGTATCAGGCACATCTTTCACTGATCGGGCAAGAGATGGCTATGCTTCCGGTAGATTCCAGTAGGAGATTCCGGATTTGGGGTATGTCTACATGTCTTACTCAATATTTCCCCGCCCAGCAAGTGAATCCAAAATCGACAAAAGGATCGAGATGAGTCTGGCCAATACGTGATGATTCCAGAAATGATTCCGGAATGATACTAATGACTCCAGTAATAGAGGCCAGTAAGTAAAGTATGTGTCGATACATGAATCCAGAAATATCCATACGTGTTGATACAGAGAATCACATAGAACTAACTAGAACTGAAATACAGTAATCGACAAATAAATGAGAGAATTATCAGAGAATGTACTCGCCTGTTACTCTGGAAAGAGTAGTGTAATATCAGATGTCTGTACCAGGGTCACAATGTCCTAAAATAGAGCAATACAGTTATGACATGTCCAAAATAAAGGTAAATGAAATCTACAATGCAATCTATATGAATTCTAAGCCAATCTAGGTCAAAGTCAAACTTGGTCAACACTCTAATCAAACTAGTCAAATACTAGTCAACATGATCAATCTGGGTCAAGTCTAAGTCAAACTTAGACTAACTAAGGTTTTGGTTAATCATAGACTAGTCAATAAGATAATTAGGTTAATCTTGACTAATGGTCAACATCCAGTCAAACCCTATAAGGCTAACTCAAAACCAAACATAGGCTAACTTGTCTTAGAATACCTAAGATACTATAATACTAGGCTAAGGTATAACCAACTTCCTATACAAGGTATATCATTCACAAATACATATAGTACAAACCAAACTTAACCCTATAATCAAGCAAATCCATACTCTAACTCAAATCAAGACTCAACTCCTATTATCTCACTTAACCCCATACATATCTTCATCTACATGGGACTACCCATATAACTCAAGTTACAATAATACCCTTATATAGGTCAAAACCCTAACCAACTAGTTTACAGTCTAGGGTTTAGTCAAACCTTAGTCACCAAGTCATTTAGAGTCCATCTAAGTCCATTCTAGGTCAATTAGGTCAAGGTTTGACCTATAGTTGACTTTGGTCAACCATGGTCAACAATGGTCAACCTATAGTCAAACTAGTCAACTAGACCTGTTGGTCATTTCTAGACTCATAGGTCATGGGCCATAGGCCATAGGCTATGATATCTAGACACTAACACATATATATATATATATATATATATATATATATATATATATATATATATATATATATATATATATATATATATATATATATATATATATATATATATATATATATATATATATACAGCTACCTATATAATGTATATATATATACTCTCATATATACATCAATGTATATAATATAGATATATATATATCCCTATTTACATATACCCTCTATGTATACATACATATATATCCAACCTATATATAATACCATATATATATATATCATATATATATATATATATACATATATATATATATAAAACTTACATATAGAGAGGGAAGAAACTATATATATATATATTACATATATATATAGAGAGAAAGTGAGAGAGAGAAACATAGAGTAAGAGAGAGAGAGAATGAATAGAGGGAGAGGGACACTGATACACAGGAAGGGAAGGGGGGTGGTTCCTGGAACCAAATCCAGCCCTCAACACACACATACACAGTAACATATATACATACATATGTATATATATATAACTCCACCTATACTCTACCAAATACCCCCAAATTTCACCCACACTCACATATACATATATACTACGTATTTATACACTGAAAATACATATATACATGCATTAATCATATCAAAATAGGTTTTGAATTTCATTTCTGAAAAACTGGGATTAATCCCAAAATCAGGAAATAAGTGCACTGTGCACTCGAACTAGGTAATCCCAAATTCGTGCACTAAACCGAGCTATGGCTCGACACTAATGGTTGGTAATCGAGCCCCTAGGTGTACACGTGTCATGTGTGTCCCTAGGTGTCTACCACGACACGACACAACGTGTCCAGGAGTCAAAATACCCAATCGGGTAAATTCAGACACCACAGTGTCACAGCGTCGTGCACGAGTTCATGTCGTTCGTGTGCACGACACGACACAACACAACCCACGTGGTTGTGTCCCAGTGTCGACCTAGTGTAGGGCTAGGGTTAGGACACCCTGACACGTGTCCACGTCGCGTGTGCGAGACACGGGACACGCGTATCAGTGCCCAAATTCGACAGCCGTGCGCACAGTGCATTCCCCGTGCGTGCGCTCGTGCGTGTCCGACTCGACACGTGGGTGCATGAAACTTCATGGGTAGGTTGTCAGAGGGTGCCCCTACCCTCGTGCCAAGTGGCACGTGTCCACGTGTCACGTGCAGCGAGTACGAGATGTGCAGCAGCAGGGGAGCCGCGCGCACTGTCGTGCTGCGTCGTGCACGCGTGTCGACCAGTCTAGGGCCACGTGTGTGCAACTTATGGTGTCGTGGTCGTGTCCTAGGATAGGTGAGGTATCAGGGTACGTGTCTAGGTCACTGTATCGTGTCCACAACACGTGTGGACATGACACGAAGTGTCAAACACTTGCGTGTTTACAGCGTGCACAGTATAAACAATATGTTAAAATCAGTGGATTCGTGTCCTGTTTTGGACACGAATAGTGTCCAATTCATGCTCAGTCCTAGGGAATCGTGTCCTACACATCTAGGGCTATCCAAAAATATATTTTGTTTTACAAAAACACAACATTAAATCCTAAGTGGCATTTCACCAAACACTGCAATTAAGACACAGATACGTGTCCGATACGGACACCAAATCGAACCTACTTTCTACCAAACTTGACCTACAGTTCCATGGTACCTAGATGCATGCAACTATGAAGAGAAAACACAATATTAATGGGTTTTAGGGCATGTTACCTATGAGTGCAAAATCCTCAAATATAGGCCTATTTGAATGAAATCCTTCTTCGACTCCCAATGTCCAAAGCTTCACAAATCCTTGCTAGCAAGCCACAATTGGTATCCTCTAGTGTAGGGGAGTCTAATGCAAGAAACTGGGCTCAATTTGGAGCTAAATTGGTTAAGTGGTGAGGGTGTGAAAGTAGAAGGAAAACTAGGTTTTTGTGAAATGAAAAATAGCATGAATGAAGAGGGGGGGGTGTTTATATGGAAGGGGGTAGGGTGTGGCTGCCAAGGGGGGGTAGGGTAGATATTTAGGGCTCCTTTCCACCTTGCTAACTTAGCTTCTAAGTCTTGGACCAAGTAGATATTTCTAGGTTTTATGAAAAATATCTATAAAGCAAATATCTAAGATATTTCAATCCTAAGATATTTACAACATAAAGTAAATACCTACACTTAGTCTTCTAGGTTAGTTGCTAATCTCTAGGTTAGGGTAAACTAGGTTAGGGCTAACATGACACTAATCCACTAATTAAATAATAATAAAAACACATAAATCCAAATAATTCCAAATAAATTCTAATAAATTACCAAAATACCCTTTTGACTAAAAAGCCCTAATTTGATGTTCTAAACCTATGGCTAGGCTCACATGATCATTGTTAGTTTCTAGGTTATGAAATCTCTAGGGTTTACACTAGGGTTACACTAGTAAAATCACAAAGTCATAAGCCATGACTTAGAAAATAATTTTAAATTAACTAAAATCACCAAAAATCATATCATGACTAAAACACCATTAATAAATAATAAAAATAATAATTTTTCAAAAATACCCCAATTTTAGAAAACTGGGTCTTACAGTGACAAGGCATGAAAGTCAACTAGTATTCAGTGGGGTCGAGTCTACAACTCTCAGGGTTTAATTACAGTCAAACGGGGTATCTATAACTCAATTCACGACACATAGTACATCCCACGTAACAATCTATATTTAACAAAAATATTAACATATCATGATTATATCAAGTTTTATGTCAAAAGACGTAAGGATATAAAATGGACGTTAAATATCTAATAAAATATCAATATACAGGGCTGCGCTCAAGTCAGGCTACGCTCAAGTCAGCCTACGTTCAAGTCAGCCTACGCTCAAGTCTAGCTACGCTCAAGTCAGCCTAGCGTATGCAAGTCCATACGACTCCTCTTCAAGGCAGCGTATGTACTCCATACGACTCCTTACTATTCAAGCCAGCGTACGCAAGTCATACGCTTCCAAAAGGCAGCGTATGAACTCCATACGACTCCTTACCATCCAAGTCAGTGTATGCAAGACATACGCTTCCAAAAGGCAGCGTATGAACTCCATACGACTCCTTACCATCCAAGTCAGCGTATGCAAGACATACGCTTCCAAAAGGCAGCGTATGCAAGACATACGCTCCCAAAAGGCAGCGTATGAACTAAACTGTGCTGCGCTAAAGAGCGCGCGCAACTCCGTGACGCAAGCTAAAAAGCTAGCGTACACTGCTCACTGTCTTCTCCAAACAGCAAGGACTCCATAGTTGCACCCCAAAGCTTCAAAAGTTCATAACTTGGTCAAAATAAGTCCAAATCCAACTTTCCAAAGGTCAAAATTGGGTAGAATAAAATTCTCTACAACATGGAACCATCAAAACTTGCAAACAAAGAAGTTTGATAGATCAAAACCACCAAAATCTGAAAATAACTTATTTCTAGATCTACAAAAATTAAGACTTTGAAATAAAAAATGCCAAGTTCTAAACTCTCTTAGGATCATGAGAGGGAGATAAATAAACTATAAAAACATGGGTTTTCATGTGAAGCAAGTTGTACTTGCCTACAGTTTGGTAGGTGGAGAGAGTGATGAGGAAGAAGAAGAAGTAATGGTGAAGGAAAATAATGAAGAGAGAGAAAAAGGGGGGGTGGCTTTAAATAAAAAGGTGGGGGTATTAGGTTCATGTTGAACCAACTAAACTAAACCGAACCAAGCCGAACCCAAAGCCTAGCTAAAGCAGAGAATAAAAGCAGGAAATAAAGTGCAGAAATAAAATTGCAGAAATATTAATTAACATGAATTAAAGAAATTTAAATACAGGATAATACATGATAAATATTAAATAAATACATTCGAGTAGTACATGTATAAAAATACGTATTTTGGGAACGGAAAGTGACATCTCTACCCTCCTTAGAAAAATTTCGTCCTCGGAATTTCAAATCCAAACAGGATAGAAACATCGGGGCTAAGCTAATCTAAGTACAAGCAATTCAATCAAGCAATTATTTTACAATGTCCTTAGCAAGTAACATATCTATACTTAACAATCTACGATATCAAGCAATTCTACCCATAAGGTGATAAGCATGAGGAATCAAGACAATCAAGGTACACAGAAAAAGATATACCTTATGAGCCAAACAGGTGTGGATACCGTGATCGGATATCATCCTCACGTTCCCACGTTGACTCTCCCAAAGAGTGATGACCCCAAGCAATCCGGACAAGGTTAATTGTTCGGTTCTTGAGTATATTCTCTCTTCGGTCCAAGATGGACACAGGCTGCTCCTCGTAAGACAGGTTGGTACCAACAACCAGTTCTGAATGATCGAGGATATGGCTGGGGTCCGATACATACCTTCGCAATTGAGATACATGAAACACGTCATGCACCTCTCGTAACGAAGGTGGAAGGGACAAACGATAAGCAACATCGCCTACCCTATTAAGAATAACGAATGGACCTACGTATCGTGGACTCAACTTCCCGCGAACGCCAAATCTAATGACCCCATGGGTAGGTGAGATCCGCAAGAACACGTGGTCCCCAACAGAAAACTCTAGTGGTCTACGATGCTGGTCCGCCCAATGACGATGCCAATCCTGCGCAACACGAAGTCGCTCTCTAATTCCCTTAATCACTTCAACCGTTTGGATAATCATTTCTGGGCCTAGCATCTTCCTTTTCCCGATATTATCCCATGCTAGTGGCGATCTACACTTCTTACCATATAGTGCCTCAAATGGCGCCATCTGGATACTGGCTTGATAACTGTTGTTGTATGAGAACTCAACTAAGTGCAGGTGGCTTTCCCAAGATCCTCCAAAATCCAGAGTGCAAGCTCGCAACATATCTTCCAAGGTCTGAATTATCCTTTCTGATTGCCCGTCCGTCTGCGGATGGTAAGCCGTGCTAAATCTTAACTTGGTACCCAGACTATGATGCAAGCTCTTTCAGAAATGTGATATAAAGCGGGTATCTCGGTCTGACACAATACTGACAGGGACTCTATGCTACCTGACTATCTGTTGCATATACAACTCTGCCAACTTTTCTGTAGATTGCCCTACTCTGAAAGGAAGAAAATGTGCTACCTTTGTAAGCCGGTCCACTATTACCCAAATAGCATCTTTACCACTTGGCGATCTCGGTAAACCGGTCACAAAGTCCATTGTAATATGCTCCCACTTCCATTCCGGGATAGGAAGCGGTTGTAATAGTCCAGCTGGCCTCTGCTGCTCTGCCTTCACTTGCTGACATACCAAGCAACGGGAAACAAATCTAGCTATCTTCCTCTTCATCCCGTTCCACCAGAAGTGCTGCTTGATATCTTGGTACATCTTGGTCCCTCCAGGATGTATAGAATACTGAGAACTGTGAGCTTCTGCCATAACCTCCTGTCTGATATCTCCACTAGGCACACATAGACGTGATCCAAACCTAAGTGTACCGTCTTCGTGGATTTGCATCTCCTTCCTGAGCCCTGACTCACATTCTGTCCTTAGCTTCTGAATCCTTGGGTCTTGTGCCTGAGCTGCCTTGATCCTATCTACCAAGTCAGATTGGACTTGTAGACTTGCCAGAACTCCTACATCGTTAGGAAGTATAACTTCTATGTCCATCTCCTGAAGGTCTTCTAAGATATGCCTCTGTGTTGTCAACATAAATGCGCCGCCCCTTCTGCTGAGAGCGTCTGCTACCACATTAGCCTTGCCTGGGTGATACTGAAGCTCCACGTCATAATCCTTGATCAACTCTAACCATCTTCTTTGTCTCATGTTCAGCTCCTTCTGAGTAAAGATGTACTTCAGACTTTTATGGTCTGTGTACATGTCTACTTGGTCACCATATAAGTAATGCCTCCATAGCTTCAAAGCAAATACTACTGCCGCCAACTCTAAATCATGAGTTGGATAATTCTTCTCGTGGTCCCGAAGCTGCCTAGATGCATATTCTATCACCTTCCCGTGCTGCATGAGGACACATCCAAGTCCTTTACCTGACGCATCACAATATACAGTAAAACCTTCTGGTCCAACTGGCAATGTAAGAATAGGCGCTGATATCAACTTCTGCTTCAAATTCTCAAATGATGCCTGACATTCTGCCGACCAAACGAATGGCACATCCTTCCGTGTCAAGCGGGTCATGGGTGCTGAAAGTCTTGCAAAATTTGACACAAACCTTCGGTAATATCCTGCCAATCCCAAGAAACTCCGTACGTCAGCTACGGTCTTGGGTACTGGCCAACTCTCTACTGCTTCTACCTTCTTGGGATCTACTGCTACTCCAGCTCCTGATACGATATGACCCAAAAATAAAATGTGATCCGTCCAGAACTCACACTTGCTGAGCTTGGCATACAACTGGTTCTCTCTTAGAACCTGCAACACTTTCCTGAGGTGGTCTTCATGCTCCTCTTCGCTAGCAGAGTACACAAGAATGTCGTCGAGAAATTGTCACGCCCCAGATCCAGAATACTGGAGAGCGGGGGCAGACATAGCCAGCTACGTATATAAAATGGAATCCATCTCGCTATACGGTCACGACTGTCTAGATACATGAGGGTTTATCTACAAGCCAACAGTCTCTTAAGGTCATGAACAAGCCTAGTGTCTCAATCACAAGCAAGTAAGTAAAAGTCACAAGATGTATGATCATTAAATATACAATAGTAAGGCGTCCCAAACATTACATATTCAGTTGATCATGAAGCTAGTCATTACAAAATGTCAGGACTAGCAAGAGTTTAGTCATACATGATCAACCCTAGGATCTGTTAATCATGTTACAGCCCGTAGGCAGACAGTAAGTAAGTGCAATCGAGCTAAACAGGTGCTCGTCGGCTAAACGCCTCAAAAGAATATTTTTACAATAGAGTGGGAGAGCCAAAAATAACCTACTCGTTGCCAGGGTTCCGTCTAGCGGCCACCATCTGGCTGGAAGGTCGGTAGATCCTCTGGAGCTGCTCCAAAATCTGGCCACACAAAACCAGCTGGGTCAGACCCCAGAAAGAGCAAGTGCCACAAAGGAGGCTTCACTTAAGAACCAAAACCAGCAATCAGCACAAGATATAAATAAAGTAAGAACTGGAAATAAAGAAAATACACCAGGATGATATACGACGAGATAACCATGGAACTATTCAGATAACCAGGTTACAACCCGTAAACCAAACAAGGACCGGGGTTGTAACCCTTCGTCTGAACAGAGCTTGGAATTCCCACCATTTATCGGTAAAATAAATACAAGCATTCTGGTCGTTCAATGATCTGGAACAGGATCCGGGCAGGACTAGACTGGTTAGACTCCGTCCAATCACTTCACGGCCAAGCAAGAATTACGGCTTGATACTTTAACTAACTAGGGTTGTCACAAGCCTAATTACTAACAAAATGTAGTGAGATTGTTCCACAGCCACAAGCCCGGCAGACCATCCAGGTTCCCCGGGTTAAAAGATTAGAGTTGAATTCAGGTAGGTACATCGTCCAGGAAACGAATGTACCCTTAGGTAGCTTGAAAGGTGCAACACATGACAGTGTGCTGGAAATATGCCCTACTCGACGGCAGGCTACAGATCCCAAGGCGTGCCCAGGTAACGGGATTGCCTGTAGCTGGGAAATCTCTTCATGACTAATGTATTAATCTAGTTATTAGCCCTTAGTTTATTTCAATAGGTACTCCTGACCGTGGTACTCAGGAGTTCCCTCCTAGACATGATGCAAGACAAGACTGGATTATTTATACAAGCATAATCGTCTACGGAGTCCAAGTTATTATACAGGTCATGTCATGTCAGGTAGCCGTCGCAATAGCTTATCAAGGTATAACATGTCAGGTTAACAGGTCAAGTGTACTTGTCAAGAGTGCACCACGACGGGCCACTATCAGGTCGTGTCAGGTTACTCATGTCAGGAGTGCACCACTATGGGTCACTATCAGGTCATGCTCAATTATCAATTCCAAATATATCAAGTAAATTCGCAATTATCAAGTTCAGGACAAAAGGCGTAAGAATATAAAATGGGCATAAAATATCTAATAAAACATCAATATACAGGGCTATAAAAGAGCCAAGCTTAAGGAAAATAAAACCAAATCTGACACGCTGACATGAGACCAAGTCAGCCAAAGGCCATACGCTCAGGTCAAACTATGCTCAGGCCAGCGTACACCTTGCTCGCTTAAGCTAGCGTACCAAGGCACGCGTACGCTCAAGCTACAGGTCAGCGTATGCTCAAGCTAGCGTACCAAAGGGTCCATACACTTCCAATGGGAAGCGTACGCAAGGGTCAGCGCACACAAGGGCACGCTCAAGCTACAGGTTAGCGTACGCTCAAGCTAGCATACCAAAGGGTCTATACACTTCCAATGGGAAGCGTACGCAAGGGTCAGCGTACACAAGGGCACGCTCAAGCTACAGGTTAGCGTACGCTCAAGCTAGCGTACCAAAGGGTCCATACACTTCCAATGGGAAGCGTACGCAAGGGTCAGCGTACACAAGGGCACGCTCAAGCTACAGGTCAGCGTACGCTCAAGCTAGCGTACGCTCAAGACTGCGTACGCTTGAGCTTGCGTACGAAAGGGTCTAGGGCACGCTCACGCTAGCGTACGCAAAAGACACGCTGCCAACAGGCAGCGTATCAAGGCTGGCGTACGCTCGCTAAAGAGCAGCGTACCAAGGCTAGCGTACGCTCTCTAAAGAGCAGCGTACCAAGGCTAGCGTACGCTCGCTAAAGGGCAGCGTACCAAGGCTAGCGTACGCTCGCTAAAGAGCAGCGTACAGCTCAGTGGCGTAAGCTAAAAAGCTAGCTCACTGTTCACTGTCTTCTCCAAATGGCAAGAACAGCAAGAACTCTAAAGTTGAATCTAAGCTTCAACAGTCCATATCTTGGTCAAAACAAGTCCGAATCCAACTTTCCAAAGGTCAAAATTGGGTAGAATGAAATTCTTTACAACATAAAACCATCAAAACTTGAAAACAAGGAAGTTTGATAGATCAAAACCACCAAAAATCCGAAAATAGCAAGACTCTAGATCTACAAGAATTAAAGCCTCAAAATGGAAAATGACAAGTTCTAATGTGGTTTAGAATCATGAGGAGAAGCTAATGAAATCATCAAAAGGGGTTCTCTTGTGGAAGCAAGTTGCACTTGCCTATGGTGTTCTTGGTTGGTGGAGAAGAGTAATGGTGGGGGAAGGAGAAGTAAATGAGAATTATGGATGAGAGAGAAGGTTGGTGGGGATAATAAAGAGGGGGGTTGTGGTGGAAATGAAGGAGAAGCATAGGCTAAGGTGTTCCACCCTTGGCCCATGATGAACCAAGCATTGGGCCGGCCGAACCAAGCCAACCCAAACCGAAAGTTAAACCAAGCCGAGAGCTAAACAAGGAATCAGGCAATACAGAATAAAATATGTATACGTATCCCAAAATACGTAATACGAACACAGGCATTACAACTCTACCCACCTTAAAAGAATTTCGTCCTCGGAATTTAATCAAGAGGCTAGAGGAGCAATGACAAGCTACATTAATAACAAGCAAGCTATACTAGGCAATCAATCAATCATGCAAGCAAGGAATCGAAGGCAGGAGGCATAAGAAAGACATTATACCTCACGAGTCAAACAAGTCGGGATATCGCGATCGGATATCATCCTTACGCTCCCACGTTGACTCCCCCAAAGAGTGATGACCCCAAGCAACTCGGACTAACTTGATAGTCTTGTTCTTGAGGATCTTCTCTCTCCGGTCCAATATAGACACGGGCCTCTCCTCATACGAAAGGTTGGTACCAACAACCAATTCCGAATGATCCAGGATGTGGCTCGGGTCCGGGATATACCGTCGTAATTGGGATACATGGAACACGTCATGCACCTCACTTAGCGACGGTGGAAGAGCGAGACGATAGGATACATCTCCTACTCGCTCCAGAATGTCAAACGGTCCTATATACCTAGGTCTAAGCTTGCCCCGTACGCCGAAATGAATGACGCCACGGTTAGGCGAAATCCTCAGGAATACATGATCGCCGACCGAAAACTCGAGAGGGCGCCGATGAGAATCGGCCCAATGGCGCTGGCGATCTTGGGCAACTCGAAGATGATCTCGGACTCTCCTGACCACCTCAACTGTCTGGGCAATCATTTCTGGACCAAGCATCTGTCTCTCTCCAACATCATCCCAGGCTAGCGGGGATCTGCACTTCCTACCATACAGTGCCTCGAACGGTGCCATCTGGATACTGGCCTGGAAACTGTTGTTGTACGAGAATTCCACCAGGTGCAAGTGATCTTCCCATGAACCACCGAAGTCAAGTGTGCAAGACCTCAACATGTCTTCAAGAGTCTGGATCGTGCGCTCTGACTGGCCATCTGTCTGCGGGTGATATGCTGAACTGAACTGGAGATGAGTTCCCAAGCTCTCTTGCAAGCTACGCCAAAAGTGCGACGTAAATCTTGAATCTCGGTTCGAGGTGATACTGACTGGCACACCGTGCAATCTGACAATCTGCCTGAGGTACATCTCTGCTAACTGAGCTGTCGACTGACCAACTCTGAATGGAAGAAAGTGAGCCACTTTCGTGAGCCGATCAACTATAACCCAGATAGCATCTCTACCAGCTGGGGACCTAGGTAGTCCAGTCACAAAATCCATGGTCACATGCTCCCACTTCTATTCTGGAATCGGCAAGGGCCGAAGAAGTCCAGCCGGTCTCTGATGTTCGGCTTTAACTTGTTGGCAAACCAAACACCGAGAGACAAACCGAGCTATCTCCCGCTTTATGCCATTCCACCAGAAATGCTGCCGGATATCACGGTACATCTTCGTACTGCCGGGATGGATAGAATACTGCGAACTGTGCGCTTCTGACATGATCTTCTGCCGGATATCTCCGCTGGGTACACAAAGACGCTTACCATGTCGAAGTGTACCATCCTCATGAATACATAACTCTGGTCTTCGTCCTGTCTCACACTCGGCTCTGAGTCGCTGAAGCTTGGAATCTGCCGACTGCGCCTTCCGGATCCTCTCGACTATAGTGGACTGAACTTGCATACTGGCCATCAATGCCACACTGGAAGGAAGAATAACTTCTATACCCATCTTCTGAAGATCTGCTAACAATTCTTGCTGCGCTGTTAGGAAATAAGCTCCGGCTCTCCTGCTCAATGCATCTACTACGATATTGGCCTTCCCAGGATGATACTGCAGGTTGACATTATAATCCACAAGAAGCTCCAGCCACCTTCTCTGACGCATGTTAAGATCCTTCTGGGTGAAAACATACTTCAGGCTCTTGTGATCGGTGAAAATCTTTACCCTATCTCCATACAAATAGTGCCTCCATAACTTAAGTGCAAACACTACTGCTGCCAGCTCCAAGTCATGGGTTGGGTAATTCCTCTCATGATCACGAAGTTGTCTTGATGCATAAGCTATCACCTTCCCATGTTGCATCAGAACACATCCTAGGCCTCTGCCCGAAGCATCACAATATACTGAGAATCCTCCAGTTCCATCTGGAAGCGTAAGAATAGGAGCTGTTATCAGGCCTCTCTTCAACTGCTCAAAAGAACTCTGACACTCTGCTGTCCAAGCAAACTGCGCATCCTTGCGGGTCAACTGGGTCAATGGCGCTGAAATCCGAGCAAAATCTGAAACAAACCGCCGGTAGTAGCCGGCCAATCTAAGAAAACTACGAACCTCTGCAACTGTGCTGGGCACTGGCCATGACTCAATAGCCACAATCTTCTGGGGATCCACTTCTACTCCTCCTCGAGTGATGATATGACCCAAGTACGAAATGCGATCGAGCCAGAACTCGCATTTACTGAACTTGGCATATAACTGGTGCTCTCTAAGGATCTGAAGAACTATACGGAGATGCTGCTCATGCTCCGCCTCACTCTTGCTGTAGACCAGGATGTCTTCTAGGAATACGATCACAAACTGATCCAAGTAAGACATGAAGATGCGATTCATGAGGTCCATGAATACTGCCGGCGCATTGGTTGCTCCAAAAGGTATAACAAGGAACTCCCAATGCCCATATCTCGATCTAAAAGCTGTCTTCGGGATGTCCTGCTCTCTGACTCTGATCTGATGATAACCTGAGTGCAAATCAATCTTCGAGAATACTGATGCCCCTTTGAGTTGATCAAACAAGTCATCTATCCTCGGAAGAGGGTATCTGTTCTTGATTGTTACTGAGTTCAAGGTACGATAATCAATACATAACCTGGACGTACCATCCTTCTTTTTCGTAAGAAGCATCGGGGCTCCCCAAGGCGATCTACTAGCACGAATGAATCCCTTGGTTCTAAGCTCTTCAATCATCTTATACAATATCTCCAATTCTGACGGCGCCATCCTGTAGACTCTCTCTGACACTGGGGCCGTTCCGGGAATCAAGTCTATAGTGAACTCGATCTCTCGCTCCGGAGGCATACCTGGAAGCTCTTCTGGAAAAACATCTGGAAATCATCCACTATCCTGGGCAACTGAACTACTGCTACTGCCATCCGCAATATTGGAGGAGATGACTCAACCTCACCTCGAGAGAAAGAAAACTCCGGCTCGCCTGGAATGCTAAAAATAACCCTGCCAAGGTGGCAGTCTATCCTAGCATACTGGTTCCTCAACCAATCCATCCCTAAGACCACATCATAATCGGCCATCGGGAATTCTATCAATCTAGCGGGAAACTCTCTACCGCTAACTACGATCTGACACGAGAAAAACACTCTATCTACTCCCATAAGTCCGTTACTAGTAAGTATATTGAGCCTTACTGATAATGACTCGGGCTCCAATCCTACCCGTGTCGCAAATCGTACAAACATAAAAGAATGCGATACACCAGAATCAAATAAAGCTGAAGCTGGAAAGGAGTTGACGAGAATAGTACCCTGCCACTACCTCTTCTGGTGCCAATCCTTCCTCCACGGTCATTACCATAGCCTGACCGTGCCCTCGGGGTGCTGGTCCCCTCTGCTGAAATCCTTCCTGTCTGCTCTGACTCTAGGCTTGGGCTTGAACATACAGCTGGGGGTTCTACTGCTGGAACACTTGGGTCTGAGGCGGCAAGGGCCTCGGCAATGGGTACTGCTACTGTTGCTGGACCGGTGCTGGCCCTCTCACCGAAGAGCTAGAAAGGTTGGATGATGATGAACCACCCCTATTCGGGCAGGATCCAACCCTATGGTCTGGTGCTCCACAAGCCAGACACAATCCCTGTGCCCTGCGATAATCTGCCACCACATGGCCTGGCTTTCCACAATGAGAACATCCCACTGCGGAAGACTGCTACTGCTGAGGGTACGTCGGAGTGGAATGCTGAACCGACGTTACTGAGGCCGCTCGCCTCGGATCCAATAGTCAAAGCCCTGGCTGCCGGGGCCGGTGCTGAAGACTGATTCATCTGGCCGTGAGATCTCTTCCGACCTTCGGTCCTATCCACAATCCTTTGGGATGTATACTCATGCCTCCGGGCTGCTCTCAAGACTGCATCAAAAGTCTGATGCTCAAACTGCTCAACTGCCAAAAAGATCTCCAGGTGAAGTCCCTGCTGGAACCGCTGGGCTCTATCATACTCGGTTGCCACCAGGGTAGGAGCAAACCGACTGAGTCTAGAAAACTCGGCCGCATATCCATCGACCGTCCTGCCTCCTTGCTTTAGATTGGTAAACCTCGTCTGCGGATCATACCGAGCCACGGCATCGAAATACTTGGTCTGGAATCTCTCCCTGAACACTGCCCAAGCAATAGGTGCTGCTAATCCAACGGCCTGCGCTGCCCACCAGCTGCGGGCAAGATCTAACAACTGCAGGCGCACCACGGCTACCTTCTCATTCTCTGGAGTCTTGGCTGTAGAACCACCTCTGTGTCCTGAAGCCATGCATCTGCTGCGATAGCATCTTAACTACCGTCAAAGAATGGAGGGTTCAAGCGCTTGAAGCTGTTGGCCGCGTTGTTTCCTGGATGACCGCCTCTGGTCAAAGCATCCACCACTGCCCGTTACAATGCATCTCCACGACGATCTTGAGAAGCTATCAAGGTCCTGACGAGACCTACTAAAGTGCCATCATCAGGCTCGACAGGCTGAACTGGCTGGACTGGTGGTTCTCCGTCAGAAGGCACGACTCTGGAGGCTACTCTGGAATGCTGGGCTTGATCTCCAGGTTGCTGCTGGTCCGCGGGAGGTGCTCCGCCTTGCTGGTCGGTAGGACCACGAACAATGCCGCTGAAGAAGACGACATAGGGAACAATAAGGAAGGACCAGGACAGATCAACGATACAAGCATATGATCAGGACAAGAATCCAGGGATTCAGAAGATATGAGCAGAGATCAAGGACGGATACTGATTGAGACATTTATTCGGTAAACCCTCATATATCTTGATTTACAAGACCTGCATGGGCCACCACTTAAACCATGTCACGCCCCAGATCCAGAATACTGGAGAGCGGGGGCAGACATAGGCAGCTACGTATATGAAATGGAATCCATCTCGCTATACGGTCACGACTGTCTAGATACATGAGGGTTTATCTACAAGCCAACAGTCTCTTAAGGTCATAAACAAGCCTAGTGTCTCAATCACAAGCAAGTAAGTAAAGTCACAAGATGTATGATCATTAAATATACAATAGTAAGGCATCCCAAACATTACATATTCAGTTGATCATGAAGCTAGTCGTTAGAAAATGTCAGGACTAGCAAGAGTTTAGTCATACATGATCAACCCTAGGATCTGTTAATCATGTTACAGCCCGTAGGCAGACAGTAAGTAAGTGCAATCGAGCTAAACAGGTGCTCGTCGGCTAAACGCCTCAAAAGAATATTTTTACAATAGAGTGGGAGAGCCAAAAATAACCCACTCGTTGCCAGGGTTCCGTCTAGTGGCCACCATCTGGCTGGAAGGTCGGTAGATCCTCTGGAGCTGCTCCAAAATCTGGCCACACAAAACCAGCTGGGTCAGACCCCAGAAAGAGCAAGTGCCACAAAGGAGGCTTCACTTAAGAACTAAAACCAGTAATCAGCACAAGATATAAATAAAGTAAGAACTGGAAATAAAGAAAATACACCATGATATATACGAGATAACCATGGAACTATTCAGATAACCAGATTACAACCCGTAAACCAAACAAGGACCGGGGTTGTAACCCTTTCGTCTGAACAGAGCTTGGAATTCCCACCATTTATCGGTAAAATAAATACAAGCATTCTGGTCGTTCAATGATCTGGAACAGGATCCGGGCAGGACTAGACTGGTTAGACTCCGTCCAATCACTTCACGGCCAAGCAAGAATTACGGCTTAGTACTTTAACTAACTAGGGTTGTCACAAGCCTAATTACAAACAAAATGCAGTGAGATTATTCCACAGCCACAAGCCCTGCAGATCATCCAGGTTCTCCGGGTTAAAAGATTAGAGTTGAATTCAGGTGGGTACATCGTCCAGGAAACGAATGTACCCTTAGGTAGCTTGAAGGGTGCACACATGACAGTGTGCTGGAAATGTGCCCTACTCGACGGCAGGCTACAGATCCCAAGGCGTGTCCAGGTAACGGGATTGCCTGTAGCTGGGAAATCTCTTCATGACTAATGTATTAATCTAGTTATTAGCCCTTAGTTTATTTCAATAGGTACTCCTGACCGTGGTACTCAGGAGTCCTCTCCTAGACATGATGCAAGACAAGACTGGATTATTTATACAAGCACAATCGCCCACGGTGTCCAAGTTATTATACAGGTCATGTCATGTCAGGTAGCCGTCGCAACACTTATCAAGGTATAACATGTCAGGTTAACAGGTCAAGTATACTTGTCAGGAGTGCGCCACGACGGGCCACTATCAGGTCATGTCAGGTTACTCATGTCAGGAGTACACCACTACGGGTCACTATCAAGTCATGCTCAATTATCAATTCCAAACATATCAAGTAAATTCGCAATTATCAAGTTCAGGACAAAAGGCGTAAGGATATAAAATGGGCGTAAAATATTTAATAAAATATCAATATACAGGGCTATAAAGAGCCAAGCTTAAGGAAAATAAAACCAAATCTGACACGCTGACATGAGACCAAGTCAGCCAAAGGCCATACGCTCAGGTCAAACTATGCTCAGGCCAGCGTACACCTTGCTCGCTTAAGCTAGCGTACCAAGCACGCGTACGCTCAAGCTACAGGTCAGCGTACGCTCAAGCTAGCGTACCAAAGGGTCCATACACTTCCAATGGGAAGCGTACGCAAGGGTCAGCGCACACAAGGGCACGCTCAAGCTACAGGTTAGCGTACGCTCAAGCTAGCGTACCAAAGGGTCCATACACTTCCAATGGGAAGCGTACGCAAGGGTTAGCATACACAAGGGCACGCTCAAGCTACAGGTTAGCGTACGCTCAAGCTAGCGTACCAAAGGGTCAATACACTTCCAATGGAAAGCATACGCAAGGGTCAGCGTACACAAGGGCACGCTCAAGCTACAGGTCAGCGTACGCTCAAGCTAGCGTACGCTCAAGACTGTGTACGCTTGAGCTAGCGTACGAAAGGGTCTAGGGCACGCTCACGCTAGCGTACACAAAAGACACGCTGCCAACAGGCAGCGTATCAAGGCTGGCGTATGCTCGCTAAAGCAGCGTACCAAGGCTAGCGTACGCTCGCTAAAGAGCAGCGTACCAAGGCTAGCGTACGCTCGCTAAAGAGCAGCGTACAGCTCATGGCGTAAGCTAAAAAGCTAGCTCACTGTTCACTGTCTTCTCCAAATGGCAAGAACAGCAAGAACTCTAAAGTTGAATCTAAGTTTCAATAGTCCATATCTTGGTCAAAACAAGTCCGAATCCAACTTTCCAAAGGTCAAAATTGGGTAGAATGAAATTCTCTACAACAGGGAACCGTCAAAACTTAAAAACAAGGAAGTTTGATAGATCAAAACCACCAAAAATCCGAAAATAGCAAGACTCTAGATCTACAAGAATTAAGCCTCAAAATGGAAAATGACAAGTTCTAATGTGGTTTAGAATCATGAGGAGAAGCTAACGAAACCATCAAAAGGGGTTCTCTTGTGGAAGCAAGTTGCACTTGCCTATGGTGTTCTTGGTTAGTGGAGAAGAGTAATGGTGGGGGACGGAGAAGTAAATGAGAATTATGGATGAGAGAGAAGGTTGGTGGGGATAATAAAGAGGGGGGTTGTGGTGGAAATAAAGGAGAAGCATAGGCTAAGGTGTTCCACCCTTGGCCCATGATGAACCAAGCATTGGGCCGGCCGAACCAAGCCAACCCAAACCGAGAGTTAAACCAAGCCGAGAGCTAAACAAGGAATCAGGCAATACAGAATAAAATACGTATACGTATCCTAAAATACGTAATACGAACACAGGCATTACAGAAATACTATGACAAACTGATCTAAATACGGCATAAAGATACGGTTCATCAAATCCATGAATATTGTTGGAGCATTGGTCAAACCAAACGGCATTACCAAGAATTCATAATGTCCATACTTCGACCTGAATGCTGTCTTGGGAATATCTTCCTTCCGAACCCTCACTTGGTGGTACCCTGAACGAAGATCTATCTTGGAGAAAACTCTAGCTCTGCTCAACTGATCAAACAAGTCATCGATCCTGGGTAGTGGGTACTTGTTCTTTACTGTTGCCCGTTAAGCTTTCTACAATCGATGCATAATCTGGATGATCCATCCTTCTTCCCCATAAGTACCACTGGTGCTGCCCATGGTGATATGCTAGCTTGGATAAACTTCTTCTCCTTCAATTTCTCTATGTGCTGATACACCTTGGCCTGCTCCGAATCCGCCATTCTGTAAACCCGATCTGATATCGGTTTAGTCCCAGGTGCCAATTCTATGCTGAACTCAATATCTCTAACCGGTGGTAGACCTGGAAGTTCTTCGGGAAATACGTCTAGAAATTCTTCAACTACCTTCGGAACTAGAACTTCTTCCATTGCTGTTATTACTCCCTGCCCTTGCTGAGTTGCCTCTGATCTGACTAAGGTGAATTTCTTCATGCCTGGAATATCAAAAGATACACTCCCACTACGACAATCTATTGTTGCATGACTGTCTTTCAGCCAGTCCATGCCTAAGATAACGTCGAAATTTCCAACAGGAAATTCTATCAACCGGGCGGGTAAGAAATGTCCGCAAACTACAACGCTACATGCCAAAATAACTCTACTAACTCCTACGAGCCCATTACCAGTGAGTATATTCAACCTCCCTGGCAATGCCTCGAACTCCATTCCTAGCCGTGTCGCAAATTGTGCAGATATAAATGAGTGGGATGCTCCCGAATCAAACAATGCTACTGCGGGATATGAGGCGACGAGAATGTTACCTGCCACGACATCTCTCGACGCTAATGCCTCTTCCAAGGACAGAGTGAATGCCTGCCCTCGACCTCCTTGCTGGTTCCCATGTTGCGGCCTAGCCTGGTGCTGCTGTTGGCCCCTATCTTGATGATGCTGGGGTGGTCTATGCTGGTGTTGCTGCATCGGCGGTCCCTGCTGCCGAAACATCTGAGCCTGCGGTACTAACGGACGCTGTGCCAACGGCCTTACTGCCACCGCTGGTCCTCGATACTGGCCTGCCCCTGGTGCTGGCAGAGCAGGAAACTGTTGCCCTGGTCCTCCTGACCTCGAATTCATGGGACATGTGGTAACCCGATGGTCTGGATTTTCACATATCAGACATAGTCCATTCAATGTCCGACACACTCTAGTGTGTCCCATCTTTCCATAATAAGTGCAGCCCGCTGGGTGTTGCTGGTTCTTCCTTGTTGTTGTTGCTGCTGCCTGGGTGGTGGTGCTGGCCCCCGTATCGCCACATCGTGGATACGAATGCCAGGAGATGGTGCTGTTGTTCGGGGCGCTGCTCTCCCTCCTCTTTCAATCTGACTGTGGGATCTCTTCTGACCTCCAGTCCTTGCCGCAAGCCTCTGAATGGTGATTTCATGCCTGCGGGTTGCCGTCAATACTTCGTCAAAAGTCTGGTAGTTGTGCCCCTCTATTAATTACAAGAGCTCAAGATGAAACCCTTGCTGGAACCTCATCGCCCTCTGGCGCTCCGTTGCTACCATCTCTGGGGCAAACCTACTCAATCTGCAGAACTCCGTTGCGTACGCATCTACAGTCTTGCCAGCCTGTCTGAGGTTGATAAACTTCTGTTGTAGCTCAAACTGCGCCACAACTCCATAATACTTTGTCTTGAATCTTGCTGTAAAATCGTCCCAAGCTATAGGACGTCTGATGCCTACCTCCTCTGATTCCCACCAATCACGTGCAAGGTCCTGAAGTAACAACTTCACCTGATCCACACGTTCTTCTGCCGGCAACTTAGCGGCTATCAAAATAGCCTCAATATCCTTAAGCCATGCATCTGCTGAGATGGCATCCTCCGTGCCCTCGAAACGACGTGGGTTGTACTTGCAAAATCGGGCTGACGCTCTTGAATCTGTCCTTGCCCCTCTTTCCAATGCCGTCTGTAATCCTTGGGTAGTACATTCTGCTCTTGTAACTGAGCGTGCATGCGCAGCTGGGCTAACATCTGGTGTTGCTGAGTAGCCATTATCCCTCTCATGATCTCCAGAATGGCTGGTGTGTCCAATTCCACAGGGATATGGAACTATTGGTGGTTTGGAACCTCCGGATACTGCGGTCCAACTGCTGGTTCTACTATCACCTCTTCTTGAATAGTCTCATAAGTGGTTCTGACCCTTGTTGCTGATCAACCTGGTCAGGTTGTCCATGCTGTCCATGTTGTTGTTGTCCAGCTCTGACAGATGCGGACGAAGTGCCCCTAAAAAAAGGGACAAGAGAACAATCAAACGACCGGACAGGAAAGATCAATGAAGTCAAGGGATACTGGAATGTCAAGCTAGAATTAAGAACAACGAATCATGAGATCAAGGGGGAACGTGTGTGATTGAGACATCCTATAAATCAAAACACCCCACAAGTCTGAAATCCGACCTGCATGGGCTACCACTAAAACCTTGTCACGCCCCAGAACCAGAATACTGGAGAGCGGAGGAATGACTCAGCCAACTACGTATTACGGGTAGATAAATACCGTATAATACGATCAATGCTGTCTACAAGACGAGGGGGTGCATACTACATGAAAGTCTCACTATGGTCACTTCACATCTATTGTCTCAATCATCCAAGCAAGAAACAGTAATAGAGAACATGTAAGATAAAGCAGTAAGGCGTCCCAAACGCTCTGTCAAAATGTTCTTGATATCTGGCTTTACAAAACATAGCCAGATTGATGTAGCAAAAATATACACAATTGTTATCAGTTGCAGCCTGACTTTAGTTATAATTATGTAAAAGTAAGTACAAGACAATCCGACTAACATGTCGGTGCCAAACGGCTAAGTATAAAGTAGATAACAAAATGAGCGGGGAAGTAAGAAACCTACTCGAGTCCTCCTGCGATCATCCCTCTAGTGTTGACCATCTTGGAGGTAGAAGTAAGCTGAGTCCTCGGGAACCGGCTCTAAATCTGGCCATGCAAAACCAGAGAGGTTAGACCTCTAATAGCAAGTACCACAAGGGAGCACGACATGAGAACTAAAACCAGTAAGTAAGAGAATATAATAATAGATCTCTGCTTTCCACTAGGATTTACATCACATCACGACACTTCGAACCAACCTCCCAACCAAACAAGGACAGAAGTTGGCCCGTCATGTCCTGACATTCTGATCATCCCAGTTAGGTAACAGAGTAGGTACAGTGCACAAACAAATCATCTTGAACGGCCAATCAAATCCTACGGCTTGCTATTTTGAGTCCCAAGTTATCCTGGAATTTATGCAATAGGGATTCCTCAGTTTTACTATGTACGAGCAAGGCTAGTCTATCCAGTTAATCATGTGCGCTATGCATGAATTAGACGAGTCCTAGCAGGACGCCCGTCATCAATATACAATATACAATAATAATATAAGCAGATATTGTTCCCTGCCCGTGTGGCAGGTTTACAGTATCTGTGGGAACCAGCCGGCCCGTCGGGTACTACTTGTCCCAAGGGGCTGCCATGTAAGAACTCGGAAATCCATTCTCTCCATACAATTATTATTTTATTTAACTTAATAAACTCTATGTTGAGTGAAATCCCATGCCGTGGATCATGGTCATTCAAATGAGTACTTTCGTACGGGGTACGATATGCGCAACTCTACAACGATACCCGTACGGCTAGGTTGTAGGTCTTACATAGCGTAATACAACAATCAAATCTAGCTACGGAATAGTCATACCTTGACCATAAAGCACACATGCTGCTTTTGTAGAAAATAAATAAATAAATAAATAAATAGATTGAAGCATGCATGTGTCTGTATGCCGAAGTTCGGGATTAGCCAGTCGATTGCAATAGTTCATAGTTAATATGAACGTGTCTCATTCATTCAATTCAATAAGACGACTAGCCAGTCTCTTAGTTCCAACTAGGAACGCATGATCAATTATTAGTCAAGGTCACAATCATTATCAATGGTGACAAGGCATGAAAGTCACTAGTATTCAGTGGGGTCGAGTCTACAACTCTCAGGGTTTAATTCCAGTCAATCGGGGTATCTATAACTCAATTCACGACACATAGTACATCCCACGTAACAATCTATATTTAACAGAAATTTAACATATCATGATTATATCAAGTTTTATGTCAAAAGGCGTAAGGATATAAAATGGACGTTAAATATCTAATAAATATCAAATACAGGGCTGCGCTCAAGTCAGGCTACGCTCAAGTCAGCCTACGCTCAAGTCAGCCTACGCTCAAGTCTAGCTACGCTCAAGTCTAGCTACGCTCAAGTCAGCCTAGCGTATGCAAGTCCATACGACTCCTCTTCAAGGCAGCGTATGTACTCCATACGACTCCTTACTATCCAAGCCAGCGTACGCAAGTCATACGCTTCCAAAGGCAGCGTATGAACTCCATACGACTCCTTACCATCCAAGTCAGCGTATGCAAGACATACGCTTCCAAAAGGCAGCATATGAACTCCATACGACTCCTTACCATCCAAGTCAGCGTATGCAAGACATACGCTTCCAAAAGGCAGCGTATGCAAGACATACGCTCCCAAAAGACAGCGTATGAACTAAACTGCACTGCGCTAAAGAGCGCACGCAACTCCGTGACGCAAGCTAAAATAGCGTACACTGCTCACTGTCTTCTCCAAACAGCAAGGACTGCATAGTTGCACCCCAAAGCTTCAAAAGTCCATAACTTGGTCAAATAAGTCCAAATCCAACTTTCCAAGGTCAAAATTGGGTAGAATAAAATTTCTCTACAACATGGAACCATCAAAACTTGCAAATAAAGAAGTTTGATAAACCCACCAAAATCTGAAATAACTCATTTCTAGATCTACAAAAATTAAGACTTCGAAATGAAAAAGCCAGTTCTAAACTCTCTTAGGATCATGAGAGGAGATAAATAAACTATAAAATATGGGTTCTCATGTGAAGCAAGTTGTACTTGCCTACAGTTGGTAGGTGGAGAGAGTGATAAGGAAGAAGAAGAAGTAATGGTGAAGGAAAATAATGAAGAGAGAGAAAAAGGGGGGTGGCTTTAAATGAAAAGGTGGGGGTGTAGGTTCATGTTGAACCAACTAAACTAAACCGAACCAAGCCGAACCCAAAGCCTAGCTAAAGCAGAGAATAAAAGCAGGAAATAAAGTGCAGAAATAAAATTGCAGAAATATTAATTAATATGAATTAAAGGAATTTAAATACAGGATAATACATGATAAATATTAAATAAATACATTCGAGTAGTACATGTATAAAATACGTATTCTGGGAACGAAAAGTGACACAATCCTAGCTTACAAAGAAAATCAATTACCTAATGGGAATGACACAACACGTTAGTAAGACTGACTTGAGCCGAAAAGTGGACTTGAGCCAAAGTTCCACAGACTATACTGGTAGTATATTTTATGTATACTTACAGTATATTGCTAGTATGCCGCTAGCTTAGAAACAACATGGAACCTATTTGTAAGGTATCTCGATCTTTATACAGGTCCTATGTAGGGTCATGACATTGCCATGCGTCTCTATAAGTCCATGTGTGGTCTACATATTAGTTCACTTACTTAAAACTGAAAGCATCATTGTTATATAGGCCGCTTAGTCAGTTTAGGCGAAATGCTCGTGAAATATTTAAGACATGAAATTTAGAAATCATGAAAATTAAATCAGGGCAGCACCAAGGCTAGCAGTGTTGGTCAATTCAGGTATAAGAACATAAATACACAAATACATGATACATATCAATATTGTATAAAATACAATACACATATAGATATCAGTATAAAAATATCTATACTGAAAAACTGGAATAATAAAAAATGAGGTCTTAGTTTGAAATCCGTAGGAGCAACAAAAGTGACCCATATTCTTAAACAAGGTTTCATGAAGTAAATAATAGGTTGTATGTACTGATACAACAATCGCCATTGGATTGATGTCATCCATTCAAATTTTCAAGATCCATGTGAAATGATCTAACCCTTTCTTAAATTCAATTTGCATACCGAACTTGATTACTTACCGCCTTATTAGATATAAATATGCCATACCACGACCATACCACTCTTTCCTCTTCCGTTGAAGAAACAACTTATCTCTGTTTCCTACTTTTCCAGAGTACAAAACTTTTATGCCAATATTTATGAAAATGTCCCTCCACATCCATTTGAAACGACAAACACGAACAAGATCAAACCCCTCTTTTCAACTTCTTACTCACACGGCTTCTCTGCTTCTTCCTCTTTCCTCTGCACCAATCCCCTTTTGCTGGTGTGATTGTAGGAGCAATTAATGACAGTAGGTTCTGTTTTTCCAAATAAAAGCATTTCTTATAGTGTTTTGAGGTCTCGACGTCGATGACTTACTCCATGGTTGAAAATTATGTCTTTTTTTTATTTAGCTTTTTTTTCCTATAACTATTGTAGCGATTTGAGTTTGATTCCTATCTGTGCATCATACTTATCTATTAAGAAATTAATCGGCTTAATTACATAGTATATATTTATGTTAATTAATGAATACTAATTAAGTACTATTAGTTAAATATCGTAGTTACTAGCCGATTAATATATGACTAATTAATTAATTATTTATAAGTAATTAACTAGTTATTTTTTTATTATAAAAAAGGGTTATTTAGTTTTATGGTCTCGTATAAAATTCAAATTTTGCGTTTAGGTCTCCATATTGTCCAAGAGAAGTTCGGATCTCGTCCTAACGATTGGCTTGGACTGGCTGTCTAAAATGAAGACCTAAATACAAAATTTGAATATTATAAGAGACTCTAAATCTAAACGCAAAATTTAAATATTATGAAGATCTCAATGAGATTTAATGGTCAATCCAAGTCAACTGTTAGGATGAGACTCATATCCTCTTCTGAACTATACGGAGACATACACAAATTTTTAACATTATTATACGAGGACCCTAAAACTAAATAATCTTAATAAAAAAATTCATAGTCAACTTCCGTCGCACGTCATCTACAAGAACAAAATAAAAGAGGAGAAATGAAAATGACACCATAACGAGAAATTCTAAGGGAGTATATGTGGATTTGGTCATAATATTCGAAATCCACCCACTATTTATTTTCGGTCTTTTGTATGAGTATATATAGTTACGTTTTCTTTTTTAATTGTTCGGTCCCTATGATTATTTATTTGTTCACGTCATTCATAACTCTGCCTAGCGTCCTGTAGAAAGAGAAATGGCGCCAAATGGACACCATTCGCTGCACCTATGGATCTCCGCAGCCCACCACCACCACTCTTCCCTCCCCCTCTTCTTCCGTTGCAGAAACAATTCTTATTCTTCTTCTTCTTCTCCCTACTCCTCTGCAGCCATAGAGTACAATACTTCCACGCATATGTTTACCAAAATTTCACTCAAACCTCCATTTTAAAACCGAGGAGGAGAGGAGGAGAAGCAAGAAGAAAGAAGGAAACTTTCCCTTTCGATTTCACATGGCTTCTCTCCTTCTTCCCTCTTCCTCCTCCTCTTCTTCTTCCCTATGGACCAAACCCCTTAATGTGAAGAGGAGCGCGAGGGGCTATGGCGTTAGGGTTCCGGTGGTCTGTCGAGCCGGAGCGTCTCCCGTGGTGTTTCGGGGCCTCGACGCCGATGACTTCCGTCATCCTCTCGACAAGCAGGTGGATCTCTGGTTTGAATTGATATATGTATATATATGCACTCTCTTTTTCTTTCTCTTTTTGGTTTAGGGTTTTCTTTCGGGTGCCGATTTGATGCTTGGTTCGTGTTGGTGCAGAATACTTCGCTGCTGAGCTCGATACCGGGACTCATCAGTTGGGGAAGGCTTTGCTAGGTATTAATTTTTGTTATTTTTGTTTCACCCATCTCAGGAATTAGGAATGTTTGTACACCAACCAAACATGGTGCCGTATCCATGTAGCGGTGTCCATTTCGAGTTGTGCCGTATTCGTGTCCATGCAACATAACTCAGAACCTAGTTCCGAGCTGTCCTATTTGTGCCTGTGCAACATAACGCCAAACCCTCGATTTTGTTGAGAAAAAGAAGTGCTGGAAATAGCGCCCCTCACATTTCGTCAAAGATAATTTTAAAAAAAAGTCCCGATTACAAAAGGAGATTACTCCAATAGCACATAGATTTAACCATTATTGAGTTTTGCCCACTGCTTCACCTTTTGATGTGGCCCTCTCCTACTCATCAAAACTGTTCTTAATTACCGATTTGACATGGTCGCCACTGCTTCGCCACCCATGCAAGATGTAGCCCCTCACAGTTCATCACCCTTCTGGCCTCCCTTGTTGAATGAGACTGTTGGGAACGCGGTGTGACCCGGACCGGAGTTGGCCCATGAGGTGCGATATTGAATTGGGTCCATATGCCTTAAAAGAGAATTCTCATGTAAGGTCTGAACCAATCCAAATTTTCTATACCACATGATCCCACCTCCTACCGATGTGGGACTAAATTACCAACTCCATTGTCACCTCCCATTTGAGCGCTCAACCGGAAACGAGATACAACCCAACAATCTCCACCTTAGCTCGTTTCGCTAGCCGAATAATCTTAGTACCTTGCTATATTTGTCCGTTCCCGCTAGCTGAACAACTTTAGCACCCATGCTAGATTATACACATGAACGTTCAGCACTATTTGTCTCGAACCAATTAGAACCGTCAAAACCAGCCCCATAATCATGGACTCTGATACCATTTGTTGGGAACGCGGTGTGACCCAAACCGGAGTTGGCCCATGAGGTGCGATATTGAATTGGACCCATATGCCTTAAAAGAATTCTCATAAGGCATGAACCAATTCCAATTATTTACACCACATGATCTCACCTCGTAACCAATATGGGATTAAATTACCAACCCCATTGTCACCCTGCATTTGAGCGCTCAACCGGAAACGAGATACAACCCAACAATCTCCACTTTAGCTCGTTTCCGCTAGCCGAATAACCTTAGCACCTTGCTACATTTGTCCGTTTTTGCTAGCCGAACAATCTTAGTATCCATGCTATCTTTTTGTTCGCTCCTGCCAGCCGAACAACCTTAGCACTCCTTGCTACCTTTTTTATTTGTTCCCACCAGCCGAGCATCCAGGAGATCCAACATATTATCATCTCGATTCGTTCGACCATAGAACCAAATCTGACACGTTCATCCACACCACCATTGTGTGCAAATCACAACGTCTTGCTCCATCTTGGCCTCGTCAAATTTACCTTTAAGCCAATTCGCGTAGTTGATGCTCTTACAACACCTTGAGAAGAGCCCGTATAATCTGATTATACACATGAACGTTCAGCATTATTTGTCTCGAATCAATTAGAGCCGTCCAAACCATCCCCGTAACTATGGGCTCTGATACCACTTGTTGGGGGCGCGGTGTGATTCGGACCGAGTTGGCCCATGAGGTGCGATATTGAATTGGGCCCATATACCTTAAAAGAGAATTCTCATGTAAGGCCTGAACCAATCTCAATTATCTACACCACATGATCTCACCTCCTAATCGATGTGGGACTAAATTACCAACTCCATTGTCACCCCTCATTTGAGCGCTCAACCGGAAACGAGATACAATCCAACCGAGACAAGTGAAAACGTCTTGACAGCTTACAAGGAAAACCAAATGTTCTTGCTACTATTATTCTCGTACCAAACTTTCCTATTTTGTCAGTGATTTATTATTGAATGAAATCTGATTTAAAAGGTAGAGAGAAAAAAAAACATTTCTCTTATTATTAATAAACCAAAGGGCCTAATATTGCTAAACTTTAACATTCTTGGAACTAAGGTTTGGATAAGACATATGATGTAACTTTATTATAGATACGAAGTCACTCTTCCACAATATTCTAAAAATCGGCCTAGGCGGCCGCCGGCCGCACCGAAAAAGTCCTAGGCGGCCGGCCTAGGCGGCCCTATTTTAAAATTTCAAAAAAATCAAAAAAAAAAAATTACCGGTGATGGTGGTGGTGGACCGATGGTGGTGGCTCTGGTGGTGGTGATGGTGCTGCTGACGGTGGTGCTGACAGCGGTGGTGGTCGTGGTGGTGGTCGTGGTGGTGGTAGAGGCGGTGGTGGAGCCGGGAGGGAGAAGGAGGAGAGGGAGAGGAGAGGAGAGGAAGAGAGACCGGAGAGGAAAGGAAAGGAAAGGGAGAGGGAGAGGGAGAGGAAAAAGGAAAGGGAATGAGAGAAATTTTTTTTTGATGAAACATGACTTGAACTGTGGACTTCCCGCCCCCAACCCACATAAACCCAACATGCTAACCAACTTCTCAACTATGAGTTTTGTTTATATATATATATATATATATTTTTTTTTTTGTTAATATATATATATATATAATATATATATATATATATATATATATATATATAGTTCGGGCGACTTTCTGGGCTCCAGCTGAACCGGGAGAAGAGCAGAGTCTACTTCAGTTTCCGGTGTCCTCTTCAGGAGGAGAGAGCCTTCGCTCTGGGTGTGGACAGAGGCGAGCTCCCAGTGAAATACCTGGGAGTCCCGCTGACGGTCAATTATGCCCGTGAGCAGGACTGCCACAGCTTGGTAGACTTTGCCCAGAGGAGAGTAGAGGGCTGGCAGGCGGCGGGCCTTTCTTTTGGGGGACGGATTGAGTTGGTGCGGTCGGTTATTGCTGGCATTGCTATGTTCTGGCTCCAATCTATTCAGATTCCCATAGCTACCATTCGGAAGGTGGAGGCCATTTGCGCCAACTTCATCTGGAGGGGAGGGATCCACGCGATATCCTGGGACCAATTATGCCGCCCACGGGAGGAAGGAGGTAGGATTGAGGCCTCTACAGGAGGTAAAAGGCAGCTTGTGTGAAGATGGCTTGGAATTTCATCAAGGGGGGGTCGCTCTGGTCGGACTGGATGGCTAGCAGATACTTACGGAGGACCAACTTCTGGGCTTGCAGAATTGACAACAATTTTTCTGTCACTTTTAAGGCCATCCTGCGATGTAGACCGGTGCTCCAGACAGCTATCTGTAGGCGCATGAAGGATGGGTCGACCACCGACTTATGGAGAGATCCTTGGCTGGGTTCCAGATCCCTCCTCGAGATTCTGGGAGAGCAGATGGACAGGGAAGCAGGAAGGGGGCTCACCTGCAGCCGGATCATCAGAGACGGAGTCTGGAGGCCAGAGGACTACCCTTACACTGCCCAGCTTGCAGCCGAGATACATCTTATTATCATTGATACTAGCCAGACGGAGGATACATGGAGCTGGGTTGGTCCAGGTACGGGTGGAGGGTCCGGTCTTTTCTGTTTCCGTAGCTGTTATGAGTTGGTCCGGACACACCACGATCAGGATGAGGAGGCGGCCTTCGTCTGGGGCAAGGGCGTTGCACGGAAAATACAACTCTGTGCTTATCGGCTGCTGCGGGGTAGATTGATGACGAGAGATAGACTCCTCCGGTTTGGGATGCAGATTCCGGATGCTAAATGTGTGCTCTGTAAAGTTGAGAATGAATCCATAGGGCACCTGTTCTTTGTGTATCCGGTGACATGGCACATTTGGACTGAGCAGTGTGCTCAGCTGAGAGGAGGAGTTGGGGGGGACCGAGACATCCGGAGCATTCTCAGCTGGATTCGAGACAGCGGAGGCCGTGACCCGGGGTGGGCTAGAAGAGCCAGAGTTCGTCTTGCTGCGGCTGTTTGGCACATCTGGAAGGAGAGGAACAGACGCATCTTTGAGGGCTTAACTACCCCCCCGATTGGAATTCTTCATAATATAGAATTCGATGTATCTGTAATGGCCCCATAAATATTATTTGGGGCAAGAGAGTTGTGATGTTGTACTTTAATACCTTTTCCGCTATATGCGAGGAATAAATTCACCCTTATTCCAAAAAAATATATATATATAAACAAATATATAAAAAATGGCTTGGAGCTCTGGAGAAAAGGTGATTTCGAGCGCCGCTAGGGCATCCGCGTATCTTGCGAACGTTCCTCCCCCTCGGCCTCCGGATCCGCTAGCGAGGGGGGGAGGAAGAAGAAAAGTGGCAAGAGCACCCATAATGGGGGAAGCCAAACCCTAGGCGGCGGAGTGGGGGATCCGGAGGGGGCTGGGAGTGCTCGGGGTGGGACCCCCCCAGGCGGGGGGGGGGGGGGGGTCGGGATCCTTGGCGCACCGTCCCCGCATAGCAAAATTTAGAACACTGCTTTTCCATTGTCGAGAAAGTCAACTGATGGTCTTGCCAGATTAAGCTTTAACTTCTGTCCCAATTGGGAACCACTGCCAGCTTTTATTTTGTTCCACCAATATGAATTAGTTCCTCTCTAGGATGAACAAATACCAATGCTGTGAATAAGACCCATGTTTCTAATACTACTAAACCAGGAACTAAGATGAAACAAATATGAATGTTGTAAATAAGATCCGTGCTCTTAATATTGATAAATCATGAACTTTGCAAGTAGGGTTAATACTTTTAACTTCCACCTTTTTTGGAATGGACAGTAGAAGAAACTCTCAATAAGACGGAGACTTCCCTTTTGTAAGAAATATGAAGGACATTTACCATTGAAGGGGAATATCCTCTCTAAACTATGGAGGAACATATGTTTTCCGAAGTAAATACCATCGAGAACACAAAATAGAAGTAAGACTACACAGTTTCAGTAGGGCTTTGCAACCATTCATTGTATTAGTGTGGAAAGAAGGGGCATTATATTTTTTTATCTAGGTTTCTGAAGGTCCTAGCAAAAGAAGTTGTGGAACAAGACCTTAAGCCCATGTGGCAACTATGTCCACATGCTGGATTTTCGCACCACAATGTACTGTATATTTCTTCATGGGCTGGGTCATGAACCAAGGCTCGAAGTACCAGTTGAAACTTATACTGAAACTGCTGAAATAACTACCGAAAGCAACCGATTTGAAGCCACCAACCAAACCCCCAAAACTGCCGGAACTGATACTCATGGGAAGGGTATTAAATCGATACTGAAACCAATACTGCGATCGTAAACTAGCCACAAACTTCTGGTCTATGTTGCACAAATAGAGTAGGATACGAGTGATAAGTTGCTCTGCATCACTTTTGAATTATCTTGTTCAACTTGAATACGTACTGTAATTTGTAACTCTGCTAGGTTTCCATTCTAGGATCTGCTGAAGGCTAAATTATGTAGCTTGGGGTTTAAGCATGATAAATTAGGGTGACCAAATCCACGAGGCTCCAGTTACGTCTTTAGGAAGTGTCAAGATACTTTTATCATTTCAGACTACTTCCCTTTTTCACTTTAGCTAAGTAGCAGGTTGCAACTTCATGGTTGAGGCTACTTGTTTCGTTAATTATCTTTAATGAAACATGATGGGATTTAATACCACCACTTTATCGCAAAAACTTAAAAAAATCATGGTCGAATCTGTTAACTTGATTCTGAAACTAAAAATATGTAACCTTTGCCCCTGTGCAATCGACTAATTATATTCTTCTAGTGGAATATTAAAGAATATTGGTATCTTTCATGGAAAATGAGTTCTTGTTACTTTGATTTTGTTTTGTATTCACAAAGCTAATTATGGTGAATGCTGTCATTATTACAGCACCAGTTGCAGAGCAGGTCATGCTTCTTGAGAATATAGGAACATCCGTTTTGGTTGCTGAAAATCAGGTTTCTTGACTTTTCTTGCTTATACAATTGAATTTATGTGTATCTTACCTCTCTGAACACAATTTACAAATGCAAATGCTTATTATGTGTATGAAGCATAGGGTTTTTTGTACATCCCTTGTAAAACTCTGCAAATTTTGAATTGCATGGTGTAGTATATATCCATAATGTTTATAATTTCGTGTGCTAACAAGACATAATGTTTTCAAGGATTTGCTTTTTGGTCATTTGGTCGAGCTGTATGCACTTGCTTTGTTATCTAGGTGGATATATATTTGTTCAGTCAGCCCGTGTTGTGAACCTGATGCGGGCCCACTTTTTAGGCCTTTCGGTTATTTAGGCATAAAGGGTATTGTGGTCTTTCACCACAATAACCCTCCTAGGGTTTGCTTTTCTTTTCTATTTATAGTCAGGGCTAGCCGTCATTACTTTTATGCTTGGATTGAGAAAACTCTCTCAAGTGTCATTCAGAAGGATTTAGACTTTGTCCGTCCATCAAAGTTGGGAGTTTGTTCTTTTCTCTAATAAAGATCGTTATTTTCCTTTTAGTTCTATTTTTCTATAAATTATTTGTGAATCGATCTGGTCGATTCACATCAATTGGTATCAGAGCTCTCTACGAATCTATGGCACACGAGACGAGGAACACGATCGAGGAGAAGATCCGAGGTCTTCGGGAGGACTTCACCGCCGAAATCCGAGTCTTCGGAGGACTTCACGGCTATAATGACTCTCTTACAAAACATCTCGAAGAAGATCAACGGCGAGGAAGCGGAGGCGGTAACAAC
>JANAVB010023111.1:0-44528 GCA_029216955.1 Iris pallida
GCCTCCCCTGGCCTGCTGCTGATGCTGGACAAACCCTGCTGCTGAGTCTGCATGGTGGTCCCTCTGCTGCCTGCCGGGGCTCTAGCTCCTGGTGCTACCTGAGCCAATGGTGTCGGGTTCTGGGGACACTCTCTACACTGATGCTCTGCTGATCCGTAAAGTAAACACATACCCGTCTCTTTCCTGCAATCATTCCACCAATGGCCTGGCTTCTTGCAGAAGTTGTACACGGTGTCCTGCTGATACTGCCCTGTCCCTGACCCTGATACTAAAAGCCTCTACGTACTGATGTATCTGAGCCCTCGGTTGCTGTACTGCTGCTGAAACTGTATGCCTGGCATCGGCTGCTGATACTGCTGCTGAAACTGATGCTGAACGTGCGCCTCTTGGCCGGTCCTCCGCTGCTGGTGCCCCAACTGGGTCTTGCCCTCTCTTGAGCCTAAGCTCAAGATCATCCTCAGCCAGTAAAGCTCCCGTCATAATCTCCTCGAATGTGGCATCCCTGTTGCCCTTGGTCAAGGACTTGACTTCCTTGACTAGACCCTTTCGGAACCTCTGGGCCTTCGCCGCCTCGCTCAAACCCTCCACGAATCTGCTGAGGCGGCCGAACTCTCCAGCGTACTCCTCCACTGACAGGCTCCCCTGAACTAGACTCTCAAACTGCGACTCTAAAGCTCTGAGCGTTGAATCTGGAAAGAATTTCTTCTTGAAGAAGCCCTTGAACTCCTCCCAAGTCTGTCCGGCTACCCCACCCTGGGGTCCGACTGATACCAGTTGCGAGCAAGATCGCACATCCGGCTAGCTGCGGCCTCGATCTGAGATCTGCTGGAATCCTAGCCAAGCGAAAGATCTCCTCTATATGCTCGATCCACTCATCGGCATATAGGATCCCCTCTGTCCCCAGAAAGTCTCTGGGGCTCATCTTCTGAAACTGCTCGATCCCCGGTGTCTTTGGCTGCTGCACCACTGGTCGGGCTACAACTGTCAAAATGACCAACTCCGTGCCTCTGTCCTGTCGAGCCTGTTGTCGATCCATAAACTGCTGGAAATACGCGAACATCTGAGCTGCGTCCACGTTTCCTGTAGCGGCGACTGCTGGAACGGTACCTCTGGAATGACTGGGTCCTGCCTCCGACTCCGAACTGGTGAAGGCATACCCTCAGCTGCTGCTGCTGCTGCTGAAGTCCCAATATGAACAGAGGTGGCAGGAGCTGTAGCCTCCCGACCCTGCTGAACTAGCAGAGAGGTAGCAGTCCCCTCTACATTATCTCCATGAATGGCACGCTGTAATCGCGTATCCACCATCCTGAAGACAGATCAAACAAATAACTGCTGAGAATGAGTCAAAATAGCAAAGGAGGACAGTTATATTCAAGGAGAACAATATCAGCAAGAACTGAGATGGTATGAATTTGATATGAGTTTTTCCTAGTGTGATTGAGTACCTTCAAAATCCTAATCCTATTGCAGGCTGTAGTGATACTCTAGTTCGAATACCACTACATAAACTCGACCTGCAGTGGGCCACCACTAAAACGTGTCACGACCCGCACCCACTGTGTGGGCACGAGAACGTAACTACGCCCAGCCTACACCGCATGTCGGCGGTAGAACGCTGTCCTAGGTCAATCATCTAACAATATAAAGGTACCTGTACAGTATATACACTCCGAATGGAGGTGACATAGCAATATACAGTCTCAATCACATCTAAAGCAGAATGAAAGATAGGAAGATAGATAGATAAATACTGGAATGAAGGAAAAATGACATAAATACAACCAGAGAGTCTAAGTGTCTACTGACATAACAAATCAGAAGTACATCCAGCTCAATACAAGACTCTAGTACTAAAATGAAAGAATATATACAATCTAGATCTCAAAAGACAGAATAGAAAACCTAGACTAGGGAGCCTCAGTCTCTAAGCTAGTGGATCAGGCTGGAAATCTGGGTCACACATGGCATCTACAGCTGCCCCATAGTAGGTGTCTATGCAGGCCTCCTCCTCATCCTCTGTAATATTTTCAACAGGTCCAGTCAGGACGGGAGCGAGCACAAAACATCTCACGTAGTTCATAACGAGTTAGGAAATATAAAGCATGCAATAGAGTAAAGTACATGAAACGCTGAAGAAGAAGATATATGAAAAACAGTAGAGATTTGATAACAGGAAATATCTAAATATGATAAGTAAGACTGTAAGGACATGTGATTTTAGAGCACAATATGGTTATGTAAACGGGTTAGGTTATACAATAAAATGGAACTCCTTTGTACGTGGGTGTACAATGGACATATACAATTTCTTATACAATATGATTGATCACATAACCATTTCTACTCCCCCTCCCCAATCAATACACAAGGATCCAATTCAGTTACGTTACCTTATACAATGGCTTGTACAATGTCTTGTACAATAGCTTGTACAATAGCTCAATGTGATACTGAGAGTACAATATGCACAATGAGTTTACAATGATAAAGGTATTAAATAAATACAATATGTAAGTGAAACGCACATCACAATATGTACTTAGTGAATACAAGGAGATAACATCTCAGAAGAAGATCCATATAGTACCAATCCGTGATAATGAATCGTATCAGCATCAAGTACAGTAATCTAGAGCAAGAATGTAAATCCATACAAGTATGAAACGGTCAGATAATGTACTCGCCTGCTAGTCTGAGTGTCTGAAGAGAATTACTGTCCATGATGGTATCTGTCTCCTATAGAACAGTTGTCACGCCCCAGTACCGAAATACGGAGACGGACTAGGCCAGCTACTCCATATGAGGTACGTAACGTCATACGGCGATCGTGGCTGTCGAAAGACTAGGGGGTACATGCTACAATCAAGTCTCCTATGGTCCCACAGAGTTCTATGTCTCAATCAATCAAGTCATATCTGCAATTAAATGAACATTAAAGATAAAGCAGTAAGGCGTCCCCGACGCTTCATCAAAATGGTCATGAGAGACTAGCTTTATAATTTAGCTGTCTCAGAGAGTCAAGAGTACAAAATTATACACAGCTACAGTCGGTTTAATTACAATTATGTACTGACACAAAATATCAAGTAATCCGGCTAACAGGTGCCGGTGGCTAAACGCCGCAAAAAGTATAGCAGGAGTGGTGGAGAAGAAACCCACTCGAGTCCCCGAACCGCCATGCTCCTAGTATGCACCATGGATGTCAGGGAGGAAGATCGTGTCCTCTGGCTCTGCTACAAAATCTGGCCAAACAAACCAGCGGGGTCAGCCCCGAATAGCAAGTACCGCCAAAGGGACACAAGAGTTAAGATTAAAAACCCAGATAATAGAATGATTGATAATAGTAATACTTATGCTATTATTATAGGGTAGCGCAACATCTTCGAACCCATATGGCACCCTTACAACCAAACAAGGACAAAAGGTGCCGCATGGAGTCGGGACGTGTCGTACTCTATAACTTTCACATAAGTTAAAAGGTATAAACAATAAAATCTCCTGATCGTGACTTCGGTCGATAGCCTATCGCAGCACAATAACCAACCCAACAATTAAACAAGAACATGGGTTGGATCATGTACCATGATAGACCATGTTCCTTAGTCATTCACAGAAGTAGCACTTCATAACAGAATAAGTCTTCCGTTCATAACTTCGGTCCACCGCCTATCATAGTACGATAACCAACCCAACAATCAAACAAGAACATGGATTGGATCACGTACCATGACAGTCTGCTTCCTTCAGTTATTCACGGAAGGTAATAGGATACAAGCAAGTCGTTTTCACGGCCAATCAAGTCTACGAGTTTCTAGTGGGACGAGGTTATCCTCGCGTCATGTTATTAGAAAATCCTCAGATCGTATCTTTCCAGCAAGGCTAGCCAACCCAGGGGTTCGCGTAGACAGGTGTTATTCAGCACAGGTCCCTCGTAAGGCCACCATGCTAAAACATATAATATATAGCAGGAATTAATCGGATACAGTCATCCACTCGTTGCAGATGACACAGTATCCGTGGAGACCAGCCGGCGCGTCGAGACAATCTCAAGGCGGCTGGTGTAACACGATCTCGAGATTTTGCCCTCCCCATGCATCTAGTATGTTTAGTTGCCTAATTTAACACTAGGTGAAATCTTGGACTCACATGCCGTGGCCTGCATGATTATCCTCCTAAAGCTGTACTTTAGTACGAGTACCCCAAAGAGGATCCATGTCAATCAGTATGTCAACATGTTCTACACTCCTTAGTGTAATGCATCATTGCAAATATGCCACGTAGAGTTACGAGACATTTGTCGAGCATGAACAAGAACTGGGACATTCAGGTACAGGTATCAGGTGGGAACACTTTGTTCTCCGGGTCATATTAGTGCTCATATCATGCTCGGGACAAAAGGCGTAAGGATATAAAATGGGCATATAGTATCTAATAAAATATCAAAAGCGTACGCACAAAACACGCACACTCAAGGGGTGAAAAGTCACGCAGGCTCACTCAAGGCAGCGTACGTGAAAAGTCACACAGGCTCACTCAAGGCAGCGTGCGTGAAAAGTCACGCAGGCTCAAGGGGAACTGTGTGAAAAGTCACGCAGGCTCAAGGAGAACTGCGTGAAAAGTCATGCAGGCTCAAGGGGAGAGCTGTGTGAAAAGTCACGCAGGCTCAAGGAGAGAGCTGCATGAAAAGTCATGCAAGCTTAAGGGAGAGCTGCGTGAAAAGTCACACAGGCTCAAGGAGAGAGCTGCGTGAAAAGTCACGCAGGCTCAAGGAGAGAGCTGCATGAAAAGTCATGCAAGCTCAAGGGGAGAGCTGCGTGAAAAGTCACGCAGGCTCAAGGAGAGAGCTGCGTGAAAAGTCACGCAAGCTCAAGGGCAGAGCTGTATGAAAAGTCACGCAAGCTCAAAGGGAGAGCTGCGTGAAAAGTCACGCAGGCTCAAGGAGGAGCTGCGTGAAAAGTCACGCAAGCTCAAGAGGAGAGCTGCATGAAAAGTCATGCAGGCTCAAGGAGAGAGCTGCGTGAAAGTCACGCAAGCTCAAGGGGAGAGCTGCATGAAAAGTCACGCAAGCTCAAGGGAACTGCGTGAAAAGTCACGCAAGCTCAAGGGGAGCTGCGTGAAAAGTCACGCAGGCTCAAGGAGAACTGCGTGAAAAGTCACGCAAGCTCAAGGGGAGAGCTGCGTAAAAAGTCACACAGGCTCAAGGAGAGAGCTGCGTGAAAAGTCACGCAGGCTCAAGGAGAGAGCTGCGTGAAAAGTCACGCAGGCTCAATGAGAGAGCTGCGTGAAAAGTCACGCAAGCTCAAGGGGAGCTGCGTGAAAAGTCACACAGGCTCAAGAAGAGAGCTGCGTGAAAAGTCACGCAAGCTCAAGGGGAGAGCTGCGTGAAAAGTCACGCAAGCTCAAGGGGAGAGCTGCGTGAAAAGTCATGCAGGCTCAAGGAGAGAGCTGCATGAAAAGTCATGCAAGCTCAAGGGGAGAGCTGCGTGAAAAGCCACACAAGCTCAAGGGGAGACACGCTTCCAACAGGAAGCGTGCTCAAACAGGAGCACACTTCTCACTGTCTTCTCCAAACAGCAAGAATACCATGGCTGAACCCAAGCTTTAAGGCATCATAACTTGGCCATCCGAACTCCAAATCCAGATTTCCAAAGTTCCAGCTTGGGTGAAACTGAATGCTCTTCCACATGGAAGCATCAAAAACCCATAAAATTCAACTAAAGTAGATCAAACCATGCAAAATCTGAAAATGAATAAAACTTAGATCTTCAAAAATCAAAGCTTCAAAATGGAAATTTCTAAGTTCTAAACTAGTATAGATTGAGGAGAAGAACATATTTTGGTAAATAGTTTTGTAATAAATCATTGACAAAAATATGGATCCATCTCTTGAGCAAGTTGGTACTTGCCTTGGTTGGTGGAGGAAATAAATGAGAGGAAGTAAATGAGAGGAGAGAGAGATGAGTTATATATATAAATCTTGGACCCATGGGTTCATGATGAACCAAAGGGTTCATGATGAACCATTGGTGAACCAAGAATAGGTTACCCAAATGAGCCAAAACTGTAGGCCCAAATACAGAAAATAAATTAGGAAATAATATTTTGTCGAATATTTTTGGGAAATGTATGAAGAAATACTGCATAATAATATCGTATAAATACAAAGTGAATATAATTTACCGGTTTACGTATTAAAATACATATTCCAGGATTGGGGAGTGACAACAGTACAAGTCACTATGAGTCCAAAAATGATAGTAAGATGTATTACAATGCATTCTAAATGAATTCTAGGTCAATCTAGGTCAAACCTAAGTCATACCAAGCTAAACTAGGTCATACTGAGTCACACTAGGACAATCAAGGTCAAACAAAGTCACAGGAGATCAATCCAAGTCAATCTAGGTCAATTTGGGTCAAGGGTTGACTTACAGTTGACTTTTGATCAAAAAGTCAACTCTGGTCAACTCTGGTCGACACTGAGTCAACCCTAGGTCAAACAAGTCAACTGTTGACCAACTGTTGACTTTTAGTCAACTGGTCAACTCTGGTTTGGTTTTGGTCAAATCTGGTCGCTTAAAGGCTAAGTTTGCCTCTCGGTTGACTTTTGTTGACTTTTGGTCAAAATGGTCAACCGACGTCAAAACTAGTCTATGAGCACTATATTTGATCATTACCAACCAAGGGAACCAAGTTCTAACTCTATCTTAGACTCCAACTCAAAATACACTATTTCTAGACATTACCTAAATTACCTTACCAAGGTAAATACCAATACCTTGTTCAATACCACTCTAACCTAGTAATACTAGCCTAGGCTTCCTAGGATAGCTAGATACTATCCTATACTAATATTACCTACCAAGAAAATCTAGTATCAAGGTCATCTAAGTCATCTTAGACCACAAGTTAACCATTTACCAATTACCTTACCTTGCACCATTCTCACATCTTCTAAACACTCACATACCCAACTCATCACTCACTCACTCACTATGGTTCACAATTAGCTCTTACCTATAGGTTCACATAGGCTAACACTCATGCTCATACATATAGGCTAATAGCTATACTCATATGTCACTCACACTCACAATTACCTATATACTCTCACACTACAAGCTTACACTTAAATCTCACAAACACTCACCCATAGCTCCTATACACACACACACTCAAGCTCTCACAAATACATATATAATCTCATATATATAAAATACATATCTAAACTCATATACATTACATATATATGGGCTTACTAACATATACCTAGGCTCACAAACATACCACACACAATGCTCACAAGTGGACTATGGCATGGTTTGGGCTGAACAATGGGGTAAAATGAGGACTGATATAGGACTGGGTTGGGGCTGCTGATATGGGGACTGGGTAATAGGTGTGTGGACTGATTATATGTATAAGGGTGCAAGGGACTGGGTTAGGCATGGTTGAAGGCTGATATATGGGGCTTGCTTGAGGCTGGTATGGGACAGGAAAGATGGCTGTTAAGGGGCTATTTACTGGACTGGAATGAAGGGTATATGGTCTCTAAATGGGACAGGCTTTGGGACAGTTTAGGACAGCCTAACTTGGACTGTTTTAGGATGGTTTTTGGTAGTGGTTAAGGGCAGGAATGGGACTGATACACATGGCTGCAATATGGGTGATTTTTTAGACTGTAATTAGGCAAAGTGACAGCCATATAGGGGACTGTCATTTGCAGGTTTAAGGGGAAGTAGGTTGAGGACTGATATGGTGTTGCATTGTGTCCTAAGGATAGGTTTTTGGGACTGAAAATAGGATGCACATGGATTGGTAAGGGACTGTCCAAGGGGACTGAATTTAGGACCTGTTTGGGGTGGTTTAGGACTAATTTAGAGGCTAACAGGCTGAACCAATAGGGACAAAAAATAGGCTCTTACAAAGGGCTGAACGTAGGCTTAAATGTGGACAGCAATATGGGTATACCAAGGGTGGTTTTGAAACTGAATTTGACAGCCATATAGGCTTGGTTTAAGGACTGGTTTGTGGGGTTACTATGGGGTCATTTGTGGTCAGGCAAGTGGTGACAGGTTTTGGCAAGTTAAGGACAGTTTTAGGACAAGTAATTTGGACAGTTACATGGGTTGCAAAGGACAGGAAAATGGAGGTTTAAGGGGCAAGTTTAGGACAGTCAAGTGACTGCTAATAACAGTTAAGAATAGGCTGTGCTAAGGCTGAATTGGTGATGGTCATGTGGGCTGAAAATAAGGTTTTGTGGGACTGAAAATGAATGTGCAGGACAGTCCAATGGGGACTGAAATCTGGTGCTAAATCAGCAGAGATTTCCTCCCCCTCATTACCACTCATTCCCCTCTCCAATATATCCTCAAACACCTTCTATACATACACATACCCTCACCCAAACTTGGTCGACCACCCCAAACCAACACTAAAAACATTCACACCATCAAAATATATCCATAGATATCTAAGTCATATATATATATATATATATATATATATATATATATGTCTAGAGAATGAGATATATATATACACCACCTTATATACATATAGATTTGATATTAACAATATGATACAATATGATACATAGGAAAACTCAATCTAACCACAAAGTAAAATCTGGAATAAATATTAAATAATACAAAATCAATAAAATTAATTCCCCATGTGTCTAAATAGGGGTTTTCCCATATGGACACAAACCTACACATAGGACACCTCTACAAGTGTCCAAATGGATACGAAATGGACACTAAACCATGGGGTCATTCCTATGGGTTCAAAATAGACCTATATGCATGAGAAAATGAAAAGGAGAAGGGATTTATACCTCCTGGTAGATCGAATCGAAGAAAGCCTTCCCGGAGCGACACCAACACGTAGAGATTCCAAATGGACACAAACGAGCTCCGAATCCTTCCAAACTTGGCTAGCACCCTCCTTTCATGGAGTAGGGGAGGAGAGAAGAAGATTTGGTGGAAGAAATGATGGATTTGGGGATGAAAATGGTAGGGATGCTCTCTAGAAATTTGGGGAAGAACAAGAGAGAGAAATGAGATGGAAAAGTATGGAAATAACAAAGGGGCTCATGCCTATCCTACCTAGAGGTGGCCGGCCACTAGAGGGCTGCTATGACCTATTTTGGAATGACAAAAACACCCCCCTCTAGCCTATTAACAATGCATTAAAAAGGGGGTTTTAAGTCGGGGCTAGTTTGGTCATTCTAACACACTAATCTAATAAATCCTAATCCAAATAAATTAGCCTAGTCACTAACTATAATAAATAACATGTGGGCCATGGCTAACTAGTGTGTGGGTCCACTAGGGTCAACACTACCCCGGGTCCCCGTTTCAAGTCGGATTGAGCTAAAATTCGAACCCGACTCAAATAACCCCAAAATATTACAATAAATAAATAAAAATTTTAAAATAATAAAAATGAAAAAAATGACAAAAATACCCCTGTTTCTGGAAACTGGGGGTGACATAGATGGTATTCATCGTGCATCGTCAGAGCATAGGAACCGTAGGATGACTCCTTGAGGCAAGTCACTTCATCGTGCATCCTCCGAGCAAAGGAACTCACTGAGGCAAAGGAACTCACTAAGGCAAGTCACTTGCTCTGCGATGCCCGGACGCAGCTCACATTCAACTTTTTTCTTGATAGTAGGATTTTATGTAGTATTTCAGACTTTCATAATGAACATGTAACTCAAAAAGTCAAACTTTTCGTGGTATCACAATGTAAATGTAACTCAAAAAGGATTTTATTATAAAAGACAGCAGAGCAGACATTATAAAAGACATAAGTTCTCTTGAAATCTAATTCTTAGTCCATACCAACCTCGTCATTGTAGTCTTCTTAGTCTATACCAACCTCGTTATAGACAGACAGAGAATGTTATTATCCGTTCCGAAATAAACGGTGAATAGAATCCTCAAACGATTTAATTTAAACGGGAAAGTTATTCTCCGTTTCAAGTAAACGGAGAATTCTATTCTCCGTTCCAACTAAAACGGAGAATATAATCTGAAGGGGCAGATTCATTAGGAATAAATGGCATATAAATGGAAGAATTCATTAGTATTAATGGCATATAAATGGCAGATTCATTGGTATTAATGACAATAAAAGTGACTGCAGCTTGGCGCATGAGTTCAAGTTGTTAAATTTTGCCAATAAATGGCAGAATTTGGGAGATCTTATTATAAAAATGACTGCCCTTTTGGCGCATGAGTTCGAGTTGTTTCATATGTAAATAAAAGTCAAACTTTTCGTGGTTTTGACAATGTAAATGTAATTCAAAAATGATTATATTATAAAAGCAGAGCTTATGAAAGACAGAAGTTCTTTGCCCAATTACATCATAATTACATTATTGTTTTACAATGTCATTGCTAGGTTCGTTTTACATATTTGCTTGAAAGCAACTCCTTAGCCAATGACAACCTCATCTTTGTAATCTTCTGGTGAGTTTCCTTGTCATTTCCTTCCGGTATTTCGAAGGGAGGAGTCGTCAACATATTCATATAATACGCCGTGTACAAGAGGCAGTTGGGTGCCCGTTGTTGTGGGCAATTTAGAGAACAATTCAGCACTTTGCTCTCATACTCCTTCTTCGCCGGGCATCTCTCCCTCATCATATCAACTTTTCTCCTGACGATAGGCTCTAATGTTTTCTTCATTAATTCTGCATCCACCTTGCACGTATCGTACGTGGTTAGCCTCAAGGAGTTGTAGTGTGTCCAGTCATAGGAGATAAAGTTGAATGTGAGCAGAGTATAGTGTTTGATGGATGCATTAAAGAGTGGGATGAATAGCAACTCTATGTCGTCCTCTAAACCCATGACGAAGTCTACTAAATCTGTTTGGATGTCTTCAAAGGTGCCGGGTTTTGCGTTTTCTTCATTGGCACGTTGAACGGTGGTCTGTTTCCCAAAAACAATACACAATATCATGAGTAATTTTTTCTGTCATTTTTCATCGGTTTATACTTGAATATGGATTTTTCTGTTTGAATTCTTACCAATGTGTGGGCCGTCATGAATGCAGACCACTTATGTGATTGGGGCGTCGGCTTTTTTTTCTGGATCAATGGCACCTCTTTCGAAGTAGACGGGGCACACCTTTTACTGCCTTAAATTTCTCTCAGCTTCCTTATTATTATGTCCAGTATGCCAGCCTCCATGTCGTCATAGTTGAGTATGTCTTGCATGTCTACTGCCGACAGATGGACTGAAACTCCATTTTTACCCTTTTCCGGATAAAATTCGTATACCATATCACTGCACATAAATTTAGTTTAGATTAAATTAATAAAGATAGATTCTCATTACATAATTGTGAAAAAAGTCTAGAAAAACGAAAGAAAAAAAGGGTTCAGAATACATACTTTGGAGAATTCTTTCTGGGAATTACGATGTCGATGTATTGTTTCTTCAGCTCTTCATCCGCATATTTCCAAAGTAAGAGTTCATCGCATTCCCTTAGTATGACGCGGTTCTTCTTTAATTCAGCCATTTTGGCGTCTTCTAGGGATTTCGGAGCGGCATTAACCTTCCGCTTTTTATTAGCCTCTCCAACTGTATTGCTTTTTATTAACCTCTTTCCCCCCGATCCTCCTCTTCTTCTGACTTCTCTTGGAGCAGCAAGTTCAGCAGCTGCTTGAAACTTCTCACTCTGAAGTACTACAACCATGGCTTCGAGATCTTTAATTTTCTCATCCTTTTCATTGGCTTCAATATTAAACGATTCAACTTTATTTTGAAGCTCCCTTTTCTCCTCAACGAGCCTTTCATTTGTTTCTCTGAGTTGTTTGGTTGTTCGTACTGAAATAAAATAAACAACAATAAAATATGATGTGAACCTAACACGGAGAACGACATTCTCCGTGTAATATAATACGGAGAATAGAATTCTCTGTTTGGAATTACACGGAGAATAACCTTCCCAGTATCGAAATGATAGAGAATAGCAATTATCCGTATCAAATAACACGGAGAATGACTATTCTCCGTGTTATAGTACAGGAGAATAGTCATTCTCCTGGAAGATTACAAATCAGAAATTTGAAATAGAAAAGATTTTACCTTGTGCATGTAGATCTGATTTAAGAACAGAATTTTGCTGTCTCAAATCCTCCAGTTCATGCACAGAGCCCTCCATCACAACGTCGACTGCACGTTGTTGTGCTTCTTGTGCCTCGAGCTCTTTCAGCTTTTCTTTGAGTTTCTCGTTTTCAAGGTTGGTTGCAAGTAACTGCGCTCCTTGTGCCTGCATTTCTTTTAAATTTTCTTTGAGTTCTTCATTCTGCGCAAGAATATCAGAATGATGTCTTCTAAAATCCTCCAGTTCATGCACAGAGCCCTCCATCACAACGTTGACTGCACGTTGTTGCTCTTCTTTTGCCTCGAGCTCTTTCAGCTTTTCTTTGAGTATGGCATTCTCAAAGTTGGCTGCACGTAACTGCGCTCCTTGTGCCTCCATCTCTTTCAACTTTTCTTTGAGTTCTTCATTCTGCGCAAGAATATCAGAATGATGTCTTCTCAAATCCTCCAATTCCTTTGCTGAGTCGTCCATCACAGCGCCCATTTCATGATGCTGTGGTATCCGTTTTTATCAAAATTATCCCCACCTGCTTCTTGGTGTTCTTCCTCTCCCTCTTTTTCAACTTCTTCTATAGGTGGCTCATCTTCTTTGTGCCCTTCTTCTTCCCCAACAGGTATAACCAGATCTTCCAATATCATCTTCGATCTCATTTTGTTGTTATATTCTGTCACGCCCCAGAACCAGAATACTGGAGAGCGGGGGCAGACATAGCCAGCTACGTATAATGAAATGGAATCTACCTCATTATACGGTCACGGCTGTCTAGATATATGAGGGTTTATCTACAAGCCAACAGTCTCTTAAGGTCAAGAACAAGCCTAGTGTCTCAATCACAAACAAGTAAGTAAATGTTACAAGATGTAAGATCACCAAATATACAATAGTAAGGCATCCCAAATATATATTCAGCTGATCATGAAGCTAGTCGTTACAAAATGTGAGGACTAGCAAGAGTTTGGTCATACATGATCAACCCTAGGTTGTCAATCATGTTACAGCCCGTAGACAGACAGCAAGTAATGCAATACGAGCTAAACAGGTGCTCGTTGGCTAAACGCCTCAAAAGAATATTTTTATAGTAAAGTGGAAGGATAAAAAGAAACCCACTCGTTGCCAGGGTTACGTCTAGTGTTCACCATCTGGCTGGAAAATCGGTAGATCCTCTGGAGTTGCTCCGGTATCTGGCCATACAAAACCAGCTGGGTCAGACCCCAGAAAAAGCAAGTGCCACAAAGGAGGCTTCACTTAGGAACTAAAACCAGCAATTAACACAAGAATATAATTACATAATAAATACATTAATTAAGGAAAAGCATGACCGTGATATACGATGTGATAACCATGGGACTATTCAGATAACCAAGTTACAACCCGTAAACCAAACAAGGACCGGAGTTGTAACTCTTCATCTGAACGGAACTTGGTATCCCCATCATTTATCAATAAGGCCAGTATAAATAATCGCGATCTCGAAGTAAGGTAAAGCATGTCGAGCATGTCATGGGGTACAACAAGACAATAACGAAGAGAGAACACAGAACTGCTCCGGGAGCCAGGTTACAACCCGTAAACCAAACAAGGATCGGGGTTGTAACCCTTCGCCTGAACAGAACTGGTCCCCTGATCTTTATTGTTAAAAAGCAAGCACAAGTAATCTGTCATGTAACAATCTTATACAGGATCGAGGCAAGAATAGACAGGGTTAGACTCCATTCAATCATTCGCGGCCAAGCAATAAGTACGACTTGATACTTTAACTAACTAGGGTTATCACAGGCCTAGTTACTAGCAAGATGCAATAAGATTATTCCACAGCCACAAGCCCTGCAGACCATCCAAGCTATCCGGGCGCAATTAGGGGTTGAACTCAAGTGGGTACATCGTCCAGGAAACGCATGTACCCTTAGGTGACTTAGAGGGTGCAACACATGACAGTGTGCTGGAAATATGCCCTACTCGACGGCAGGCTACAGATCCCAAGTGGGGTGCCCAGATAACGGGATTGCCTGTAGCTGGGAAATCTCTTCATGACTACTGTGTTAATCTAGTTATTAGCCTTAGTCCATTTCAGTAGGTACCCCTGGCCGTGGTACTCAGGGATCCCTGTCCTAGACATGATGCAAGACAAGACAGGTTTATTTGTACAAGCACAATCATCCACGGTGTCCAGGTCATTCATACTGGTCATGTCATGTCATGTCACGTTAGCCGTCGCAACAGCATATCAGGGTATATCAAATCAGGTTTTCTTGTTAGGAGTGCGCCACGGCGGGCCACTATCATGCATTATCATGTCAAGTTATCATGTCAAATTGTCAGGTCAAGTTATCTTGTCGGGAGTGCACCACGGCGGGTCACTATCAAGTCATGTCATATCCACTTGGTACTTGTCAAGAGTGCGCCTTAATAGGCCACTATCGTGTTCTATCCTTACATTATCAAGAATGAGAGAAACTTGCATAAAAATAACTAGTGACATATTCTTGAAGCCAAAAAAAAATCTACAACTTTTATGTTTTGAGTTTTTCAAGATTCTAGCTACAAAACAACTTAAACAGGCAAAAACAGCAAAATAGAGCAATTCCGACGCATGGGATTCCTGCACAATCGGCACATGGGATTCCTGCATAAATCGGCGTATGGGATTCCTGCACAAATTGACGCCTGAGATTCCTGCACGAATCGTCGCATGAGATTCCTGCATAAATCGGCGCATGAGATTCCTGCACGAATCGGCGCATGAGATTCCTGCACGAATCGGCGCATGAGATTCCTGCACGAATCGGCGCATAAGAAACTCACGTTGCGTCTGCAGTACATGCGTGTAGGAAACCTACGCGCATGACATGCTCGGAGTTAAGGGATGCGTTGCCGGGACTTCACGGTACATGGCCTCCCGGGCGCATGAGGTTCCCGGCGCATGGGGTTCATCGTCCCCAAACAGCAAGTTCAGCCATGAAAGTTCCAAAAACTTGTAATGGCCATAACTTACTCATCCGGAGTCGAAATCAAGCAAAAAAAAGCCAAAACTGAAGGAAATTGAATTCTCTACAACATAGAACCATTAGTTTTTGGAAATACCAAGTTTTTAGAGATCAAAACCAAGAAAACTAAACAAGAAGGAACTTAAAACTTAGATCTACAAAATATAACCATCAAAATGGAAAATGCCAAGTTCTAAAGTATCTTAGAATCAAGTAAGGAAGAGAATGGAACAATAAAACTTGAGATCCATCATGAAGCAAGTTTGCACTTGCCTAAGCTCTCTCTCTCTCCCTCTGGTGGTTGGAGAAGTAATGGTGGAGAGTAAATGAAGAAGGAAATAATGATGAGAGAGAAAAGGAAGGGGTTATAAGTAAAGAGGGTGGTGGTAGGTAGGAGGGTTCACCCTTGGTTCATGATGAACCAAAGCAAACCAAGCCAAGCCGAACCAATCCAAGAATAAACCAATCAATGAAATGCTAGAATAAATCAAGCAGGAAGACATGCAATACGGGTCAAATTACGTATACGTATTCCAAATACGTAATACGAGATCTGGGTATTACAACTCTACCCACCTTAAAAGAATTCTGTCCTCGAAATTTAATTAAGAGGCTAGAGGGACAAGAACAAGCTATACTAATCTCAGGCAAGCTATACTAAGCAATCAATCATACAATCATGTATGTAAGCAAGGAAATCGAAGGCACGAGAAAGAGGGAAGATATCCTGCTAGGAACCTCTCTGTCGGTTCTGAATCTGAGCTTGGACCAGGGCATACTGCTGGGATCTCTGTAGCTGGAGGCCTAGGGCCTGAGGCAGCAATGGCCTCGGAGGCTGGTACTGTTGTGTACTGGTGCTGGTGCTGGTCCCCTTACCGAGGGACTAGTCTGGGCCGATGAGGAGGAACCTGCTCTATTCGGACAGGACCCTATCTTGTGGTCCGATGCTCCACAAGCCAAGCACAATCCCTGAGTTCTACGACACTCTGAAACAACGTGTCCTGGCTTCCCACAATGAGTGTAGCCCATTGTGGAAGACTGCTTCTGTTGCTGAGGGGATGTGACCGACGTCACTGAGGCCACCTGCCTCGGAGTTCCAATGGTCAAAGCCCTAGCTGCCGGGGCTGGTGCTGAAGACTGGGTCATCTGGCCGTGAGATCGCTTCCGACCTCCGGTCCTGTCCACAATCCTGTGGGAGGTATACTCGTGCCTCCTGGGTGCCCTCAGTACTGCATCGAAGGTCTGATGCTCAAACTGCTCCACTGCCAACAAAATCTCGAGATGGAGCCCCTGCTAGAACCGCTGGGCTCTGTCGAACTCGGTTGCCACCAAAGTGGGAGCAAACCGACTAAGCCTGGAAAACTCAGCCGCATATCCGTCGACCATCCTGTCCATCTGCTTCAAATTGGTGAACTTGGTCTATAGATCGTACCGAGCCACCGCATCGAAGTACTTCGTCTGGAATCTATCTCTGAATATGGCCCATGAGATAGGGGCCACTAATCCCACGGCCTGCGCTGCCCACCAGCTGCGGGCAAGATCCAGTAACTGCAGGCGCACCATGGCCAGCTTCTCGTCTTTTGGGGTCCTGGCTGCTTCTAGAATCACTTCGATGTCCTGAAGCCACGTGTCAGCAGCAATAGCATCTTTACTGCCATCGAAGAATGGAGGGTTCAGGCGCTTGAAACTGTTCGCTGCACTGTTCCCATGACGACCGCCTCTATTCAGAGCATCTTCCACTGCCTGGTGCAAGGCATCTCCTCTACGATCCTGGAAAGCTAACAAGGTCCTGATGAGACCCACCAAAGTGCTATCATCGGGCTCTGCAGGCTGGATGGGCTGAACTGGTGGCTCAGGATCCCCGATAGGCATGACTCGGGAGGCTGCTCCTGAGTACTGGGTCTGATCTCCAGGTTGCTGCTGGTCCGCGGGAGGTGCTTCGCCTTGCTGGTCGGCAGGTCCAGGAACAATGCCGCTGGAAGACGACACATAGGGAACAATAAGAAAGGACCAGGACAGATCAACGATACAAGCATGTGATCAGGGCAAGATTTTAGGGATTCAGAGAGTACGAGCAGAGATCAAGGGCGAGTACTGATTGAGACATCTATTCGGTAAACCCTCACATATCTTGATTTACAAGACCTTGCATGGGCCACCACTTAAACCATGTCACGCCCCAGAACCAGAATACTGGAGAGCGGGGGCAGACATAGCCAGCTACGTATAATGAAATGGAATCCACCTCATTATACGGTCACGGCTGTCTAGATATATGAGGGTTTATCTACAAGCCAACAGTCTCTTAAGGTCAAGAACAAGCCTAGTGTCTCAATCACAAACAAGTAAGTAAAGGTTACAAGATGTAAGATCACCAAATATACAATAGTAAGGCATCCCAAACATTACATATTCAGCTGATCATGAAGCTAGTCGTTACAAAATGTGAGGACTAGCAAGAGTTTGGTCATATATGATCAACCCTAGGTTGCCAATCATGTTACAGCCCGTAGGCAGACAGCAAGTAATGCAATACGAGCTAAACAGGTGCTCGTTGGCTAAACGCCTCAAAAGAATATTTTTACAATAAAGTAGGAGGACAAAAGAAACCTACTCGTTGCCAGAGTTACGTCTGGTGTTCACCATCTGGCTGGAAAATCGGTAGATCCTCTGAAGTTGCTCCGGTATCTGGCCATACAAAACCAGCTGGGTCAGACCCCATAAAGAGCAAGTACCACAAAGGAGGCTTCACTTAGGAACTAAAACCAGCAATTAACACAAGAATAAATTACATAATAAAAGACATTAATTAAGGAAAAGCATGACCGGTGATATACGATGTGATAACCATGGGACTATTCAGATAACCAAGTTACAACCCGTAAACCAAACAAGGACCGGGGTTGTAACTCTTCATCTGAACGGAACTTGGTATCCCTACCATTTATCAATAAGGCCAGTGTAAATAATCACGATCTCGAAGTAAGGTAAAGCATGTCGAGCATGTCATGGGATACAACAAGACAATAAACGAAGAGAGAACACAGAACTGCTCCGGGAGCCAGGTTACAACCCGTAAACTAAACAAGGACCGGGGTTGTAACCCTTCGCTTGAACAGAACTGGTCCCCTGATCTTTATTGTTAAAAAGCAAGCACAAGTAATCATGTCATGTAACAATCTGTTATAGGATCGAGGCAAGAATAAACAGGGTTAGACTCCATTCAATCATTCATGGCCAAGCAATAAGTACGACTTGATACTTTAACTAACTAGGGTTATCACAGGCCTAGTTACTAGCAAGATGCAATGAGATTATTCCACAGCCACAAGCCCTGCAGACCATCCAAGCTATCCGGACGCAATTAGGGGTTGAACTCAAGTGGGTACATCGTCCAGGAAACGTATGTACCCTTAGGTGACTTAGAGGGTGCAACACATGACAGTGTGCTAGAAATGTGCCCTACTCGACGGCAGGCTACAGATCCCAAGTGGGGCGCCCAGATAACGGGATTGCCTGTAGCTGAAAAATCTCTTCATGACTACTGTGTTAATCTAGTTATTAGCCTTAGTCCATTTCAGTAGGTACCCCTGGCCGTGGTACGCAGGGATTCCTGTCCTAGACATGATGCAAGACAAGACGGGTTCATTTGTACAAGCACAATCATCCACGGTGTCCAGGTCATTCATACTGGTCATGTCATGTCATGTCATGTTAGCCGTCGTAACAGTATATCAGGGTACATCAAGTCAGGTTTTCTTGTCAGGAGTGTGCCACGGCGGGCCACTATCATGCATTATCATGTCAAGTTATCATGTCAAATTGTCAGGTCAAGTTATCTTGTCGGGAGTGCACCACGGCGGGTCACTATCAAGTCATGTCATATCCACTTGGTACTTGTCAAGAGTGCACCTTAATAGGCCACTATCGTGTTCTATCCTTACATTATCAAGAATGAGAGAAACTTGCATAAAAATAACTAGTGACATATTATTGAAGCCAAGAAAAAGATCTGCAACTTTCATGTTTTGAGGTTTTCAAGATTCTAGCTACAAAACAACTTAAACAGGCAAAAAAGCAAAATAAAGCAATTCCGGCACATGGGATTCCTGTACAATCGGCGCATGGGATTCCTGCACAAATCGGTGCATGGAAATTTTGCATAAATCAGCGTATGAGATTCCTGCACGAATCAGTGTATGAGATTCCTGCACAAACCGGCGCATGAGATTCCTGCACGAATCGGCGCATGAGAAACTCTCGTTGCGTCTGCAGTACATGTGTGTAGGGAACCTACGCGCATGACACGTTCGGAGTTAAGGGATACGTTGCCGGGACTTCACGGCGCATGGCCTCCCGGGCGCATGAGGTTCCCGGCGCATGGGGTTCATCGTCCCCAAACAGCAAGTTCAGCTATGAAAGTTCTGAAAACTTGTAATGGCCATAACTTACTCATCCGGAGTCGAAATTAAGCGAAATAAAAGCCAAAACTGAAGAAAATTGAATTCTCTACAACATAGAACTATTAGTTTTTGGAAATACCAAGTTTTTAGAGATCAAAACCAAGAAAACTAAACAAGAAGGAACTTAAAACTTAGATCTATAAAAATATAACCATCAAAATGGAAAATGCCAAGTTCTAAAGTATCTTAGAATCAAGTAAGGAAGAGAATGGAACAATAAAACTTGAGATCCATCATGAAGCAAGTTTGCACTTGCCTAAGCTCTCTCTCTCTCCCTTCTGGTGGTTGGAGAAGTAATGGTGGAGAGTAAATGAAGAAGGAAATAATGATGAGAGAGAAAAGGAAGGGGTTATAAGTAAAGAGGGTGATGGTAGGTAGGAGGGTTCACCCTTGGTTCATGATGAACCAAAGCAAACCAAGCCAAGCCGAACCAACCCAAGAATAAACCAATCAATGAAATGCTAGAATAAATCAAGCAGGAAGACATGCAATACGGGTCAAATTACGTATACGTATTCCAAATATGTAATACGAGATCTAGGTATTACATATTCGACCTTGAGGAAGTTTGAGATTTTGTACCCATTCCATGTAAAAAATTTGGGTAATCAGAATTGGGGCGAACTTCCTTTCCACAAATTTACTATGTTCTGCAAACCAATAGAGGAAGTATATTGTGCAACCTTCCAATTTGTGGAAAGCCATTGAGTAATCCCCCTGTTCAGTTTTGCTTCTACTCCTCTTTATGCTATCCATTACATATGCCAGGATTAACCTTGGCCAGCATATACTGTTGATGACGTCCACACTGTCTACCAAGGCCAAGAATCTGTACGGCAAATTTGAACCGCCAGACTTTGTGAAGAATACTGTTTGGCACAAGTGGAAGATTATTAGCTTGGCCAAATCATCTGGATTAACAGCGTTATCTCCGCCACGAAGCCGTCGTAACATTCAAAGAACTTGTCTCTCCACTTCCTTATTCGTGACTTCTGAGTGTTTGCCCTTAGTATTAGCCAGCAATCTTGTGAAATGATCTCTACACAGGCTCAATGATGCTGGTGGTGTGGGCTGCTGTTGTTTTTCCTTTATCAATCTTCTGTAAGAAACATCATCAACGCTTTCTTCATTCAGCGGTAGACCGAATATGACTGCCATATCCTTGACGCTTGGCGCGATTTTAACAGTGGTGCTCAATTCAAAGCACCCGACGCCATCTTCTTCTTCTGTGTAACTTGCAATTAAATTCTCAAGCCCTTCCGTTACCTTGGCCACTTCGGAGACGTGGACTCTGTTTTGGTAGAAAATCTCGACAAAATTCAGAAACCAGTATTCTTCAAGGAACCAATAACTGGCTCAGGTAAACGGCCAACATCTCGATTGACCTCCTCCATAAGATTTAGCATTGGCTTGAAGGTAGAACGGAAAAGTCTTGAATCCTTATTCCTGACAGATTTTCTTTCTGCAAAACAAAAAAAAAAAATAGGTCGGAGAATGGCCATTCTTATGGGTTTTAACACTGGAACGGCATTCTCCGTTTCAAGTTAGACGGAGAATTCCATTCTCCGTTCCAAATTAAACGGCGAATAGAATTTAACATTCAAATGCGTTTTATGACGGAGAATGTCATTTTCCTTGTAATATATACAGAATTTGCGAACATAAAATCAAAGTTATACCTTCTGTTTGCACTTCTTCTTGCACTTCTTTTTGTTTAGCAGCTTTTTCCTTTTTCCTTTGTGCAACTTTCTTAGAATAGGGTTTCCGTTGTTCTCCGTCTATCGCTTTTGGATTTTCTGTAACTGGTGCATCTTCTCTAATTGGTGATGCTGCCGGTGATGATTCTGCCGCTGATGTCCGACATGGTGTGAATATGCGAATGGGGAGGAAGGTTTGAAGATTTTGGAGGAGAATGACCTAGGTTTGAGTACAGAGTGGATTATGGAAGAAGAGGAAGCTCCGAAACGGTTTTCTTTTTTCCTTTTCTTTTTTTAATAAAAGGGTTCGGGGGTGTTTTGAATTAATTAGAAGGGCAAAAATGTCATTCGATGGAAGGGCAAAAGACTCCTTTCTGCTTAATTATATTAATTTGAAGGACAGAAATGATTCTGCTTAATCAAAAAGAATTGAAGCCGTTTGGCAAAAATGTCATTACAACTCAACAAAACAAATGAACATAATACATTAGGGGTTTCCATACATTAGATATAAAAGAAGAAGAAAAAAAATCATCGTCTTCCATATTCAATCAGATTGGACTTCTTTTTTAGCTCTTCATTGTGCTCTGAAGTTGTAATCCATTCAGCAACTTTGCGTCTTTCCTTTCCGCATCAAACTGCATATAACAAACATAACATCAAAAATATTGCTCTAAAAAGTTGAAGTTTTTGACGACATATTTTCATACTTACATCGATAGAACGGTAGTCCAGGCTACATCGGTCTTTCATGAATGCAATTACAAAAATTCCACAATCAACTAAATTGCCTTGGCGGGGAACATAAGAAGGACGTTTTATTGCAAAAGTAGAAAAGCTGAACCTAGCATCTCTCAGCTTCAAATCTCTTCTTCGAGAAAGATATCCAAATTTGAAAGCTACAATTACCAGAATACAATATGTATTAGTATACTGCGTATCTTGTACCCAATTCATAAAAATTGATGAATATGAGCTTACTATTTCTTTTATAACTGTTCTGCTTTGAATCGGATCATCTTTAGATGCAAGTGAGTCCCAAATTTCAACAGTCCTTTTTTTAACCAGAACTCTTGCAAGAGTATAGTGTTCGCCCAAATGAATGGGTATGTATATCTGAATCAGGATAATTAGGTAAAACAAATTAGTAAATTTTCAGAAAATTAGGATTAATAATTAAACATAAATACATTAATACCTCTTTACAAGTGCTTAAAGATCCCATGTAATCCTGAAAAGTATTTAAACTTCTTCCATAATTCATGAGGCTTTTTGACGGATGGAGGTAACGTGGCTTTCTACATACACATCAATTAATACATTACGAAGGACAAACAAACGAGAAAATTGTTAATGCATATGCATTGAAGAATAAAATGCTCACTCACCGACATCCTTATTGGTAAAAACCATACATTAGCTTATTGGAGGTTCTTTTCCGTTCCTCCGCGGTGAGAAGAGCAGAGACAATACCTACAATCTGAATAAATATTAAAAATGTCAGCGATGGAATCGAAGTAAACATAGATGGCATCTAAGAAGAAATATACTATCTATACATACCCCATTGGTAATTCTCGTTAAAGGAGCTAAGGTCTTCATCTCCCACCGAGACACATAGATTTTGTTGCAAGATGATATTATTTCTCTAAGAAAAGAAACGAATAAATTAGGAGAAAAAACTGTTGGAATTAAATCAAAACTCATATTACTTACTCGTCAGGTCTATCATCTGCAAAATATAGTCGTAATATCTCGAAGAAACACTAGTACAATTGCTAGGCTTCGAGGTTGAACCCCTTATTAAATTTTTGGATGGTGTGACCGGATGTAAATTTCTACGCATTCTTTTAGAAGGACTGCTAAAGTCAGTTTCTTCTTCTTCTATAGCGTCCAATGCGAGAAATCGGTCCAATGCTTTACTACGAGACTGTAGCTCCACGTCCTCCTCTTCGGAAGAAGATACAACGGAAACCACCTTCACATTATTAAATGCTCCAGATGAAGATGCCTCCTTCAAAGCTGGAGATTCTTCAATCTTCTCCAAACGCCGAGATAACTTCATTTGTTCAATTTTTATCTTTGCAACATCAGCTGAAATCGTCGACAGATGTTCTTCAATCTTGCGCAACAAACGCGGAATGAAGGTTTCATTTGGATTTGGCATCCAATCTTCTACGTCTTCTACATTTTCCCCCACACGAGTAGACATCTTGAGAACAAGAAAAACTATTGTATTTCAGAAAACTATTCTATGTATTTCAGAATGAATAATAGTACTATGAAACAAGAAAACTATTGTATATATAGCAAGAGAGAAGTACAAAAAGTGAGGAAGATGGAAAGACAAATAAATTTCGAGACTAGCAAACAATCTACTAGCCGTTTGATTAAGGAGGGCTCGAGGAAGATTCTACTAGCCGTTTGATTGAGGAGGGCTCGAGGAAGATTCTACTATCCGTTTGAAAATTACAAAAGGTTATCGTGATCAACTTCAATTAAGGAACTCTATAAGAGGTTTAATTCCGCTTGATTGAGGAACTCGACGAAGTCCGCCGCGAACCGGAACTTCTTCTTCTTTTCTTCTTCATCTCCGTTTCTCCTTCCACCACCACCATGCCCTGTAGATTTATAACAAAAATATTAAATTGTTAGATGAAACAAAAAAACTAATTACGGAAAGATTACTAAATCAAAATCAAACAGAACACATATTCATAGAAAACATGAGATTAAAGATGAAAGTGTCACAGAAGCAACACCACAATTTTACAACAACTAAGCAGACTCTGCTAAGCAATAACTAAAATTAGGGATTGTGTCCTCCTTGAATTTAATTTACACAAAGAAGAGATTTGAAGAGAACGAGCTTTTGTCGGCTTCCTAAATGTACCATTCTCCGTCCTAAATGTACCATTCTCCGTCCATTCGCCGTATTAAAAGCAAAGAGAATGGCCATTCTCCGTGTTAAAAGCAAAGAGAATGGCCATTCTCCGTCCATTCGCCGTATTCACCGTCCATTCGCCATATTAAAAGCAAAGAGAATGGCCATTCGCCGTATTCTCTGTCCATTCTCCGTCCTAAATGTACCATTCTCCCGTCCATTCGCCGTATTAAAAGCAAAGAGAATGGTCATTCTCCGTCCATTCGCCGTATTCACCGTCCATTCGCCATATTAAAAGCAAAGAGAATGGCCATTCTCCGTCCATTCGCCGTATTCACCGTCCATTCGCCATATTAAAAGCAAAGGGAATGGCCATTCGCCGTATTCTCCATCCTAAATATACCATTCTCCGTCCTCAAAAATGTACCATTCTCCGTCCATTCGCCGTATTAAAAGCAAAGAGAATGGCCATTCTCCAGTGTTAAAAGCAAAGAGAATGGCCATTCTCTGTCCAAAAAAATATTCTTCCTCGAAAATATTATCTTTAGAAAAGTTAAAAAATAATCCGTCCTACCTCAGAAGCAGGTTTCCTCAGTTCACCACCACCACCATGACATGTAGCTTTATTAACAAAATATTAAATTGTTAAATGAAAATTAAAATTTCAGACAATGGCATGGGCCGTAAAATTAGAGCGGCGCCGCTGGTACTTCTCCTTGTTCGAGGAGGCCTCAACGACGTCCGACGCGAAGCGGACCGATTCTTCTCGGCTCAGCTGGTACTCCTCGTTGTTCTAGGGGTGCTCGACGACGTTCGACACGATCCGAACCGTTTCTTATTTCCTTCTTCATCTCCGTTTCTCTTTCCACCACCACCAGCACCACCACGACTACCATGGCCTGTAACCAAAAAAAAAGGTTCAGATTAAATTGGATGGACTTTTGAGAGAGTAAATATGAGTTAATTTAGGGTGTTCATTGAAAAAATTAAAGTGAAGAATGACCTGCTAAAGCAAGTTACCAACAGGTCAAAAGTCTAAATCAATTAAATGATGTCTCCTGTATTATTTTATCTGAATTAAACCTGGACATCCAACGGTCCAGATTTCGGATGTATCGATACATCCATTTCCAGCGGATGTATTGTAGAATTTTCCATATATATATATATATATATATATATATATATATATATATAATATATATATATATATATATATATATATATCGAAAAATGTAAAAAAAAATTCATAACCTATTGGGTAAAGTGCGAACAAACTCTCATTAGATTTGCATTTTTGCATTTAAAGATCCCTAGTTTAAAAAAAAAATCTCATATTTTTATTTTTACTCAATTTGCACCCCTGCTGTTAACAGCCGTTAAAATACGTCTAAAAAGACGATTTTACCTCTTCCTCCACTCACCCCACCCACTTTCTCTCACTCCGGTGGTGGAGGCGGGTTGAGTTGGGCCGACCAGAGGAGAGGGGAGAGTGGCCGGCCAGCGGACGGAGGAGGGGGGCGGGTCGAGCGTAGCCGGCCAGCGGAGGGGGGCTGGCCGGCAGAGGGAGGAGGGGACTTTCCACCATTGATAGGAAATGGAGGACATTTTAGATTTTTTTTTTTTTTTAAGTTGTTAACTATCATTTCTAACGGCTAATAGACGGTAATGACTTTTTTGCTCATACGAAAAATCTAAGAAACGGTCAATTGCTTTAGTTTGCTGACTAATCTTATTTTACAAACGAGAAAAATGTAAAGAGGATTTGTCAGCACTTTATCCTAATCTATTCAATTGGAATATATACAATTCTCTAATTAATGCATGGATGCATCTTTTACTAGCAGAACTTGTAAGCAAAATCCTAGTCCACCCACCCACCAGAGGATAAGACGTAGCACATTTCTTCAAACACCACAATGCAGCAGCATCCTCACCGTTAGATAAGCACCAGAAGAAATGCATGCCCACAGCACCAGCATTTTCCCAGCCCCATCCTCCTCCTCCTCCTCCTCCTCCTCCTCGCACGGCCGCCGCCGGCGTCAGCGTCAGCAGCTATCGGCCGTCGTAAAATGCTCCGCTAGCAGCAGCAGCGTCCCCTTCTCCATCTCGGACTCCGATCTCACCTCCCGGGGATTCAACCTCCACCGCACCGCGTCCAACCTCGACCCAGACGCGCTCAACGCCGTCTTCTCCCGGGTCGGGTTCCCCCGGCGCGAGCCCGCGCGCATCCGCCTGGCCCTCGAGCACACCCAGGCCGTCGTGTGGGTGGAGGACGGGCGAGCGGGGCGCCGGTGGCCTTCGCGCGGGCGACGGGGGACGGGGTGTTCAACGCGGTCGTCTGGGACGTGGTGGTGGACCCTTCCTTCCAGGGATGGGGCTCGGCAAGGCGGTGGTGGAGAGGCTGCTGTCCGACCTCCTCGCCACCGGGTCACCAATATCGGGCTCTACTCGGAGCCCCGGGTCGTCGGGTTCTACCGCCCCTTGGGCTTTGCTACTGATCCCGACGGGATCAAGGCCATGGTCTTCTCCAGGAAGAAGAACAAGAAAAGATGATGATGATGATGAAGCTGTCATCACTGACCAAACTCTGTCTGTAATCAAGTTTTCGTCTTCTTTATAATAAACTGCCATTTCCAATCTTACATAATAGCTTTTACATAATAGCTTTCTACCAACAATAGCAAACGCAAGCTACTAAATTGTCTAAATATTCTCCTTCCATGCATAGAAGCCACAATCAACAGCACACTGCCAAGTACTGAACATAGTATCTTGTTGATGAGATCCTCCAACAGCCCGGCTAGTTTGGAGGGTATCATGAGCACCATTAACTAGTGATTAAGACACCGGTTGACGCGGGACCGAATCCAAAAACAAATTATTAATATAAAACTAAAAATTTGAGATGATTTAGACGCGGAAGTTTTAATTTAAGAGTGAACAACAACTGTTATAAATTTAGCACAAAAATTATAATAGAAATTAAAAATAATATTAGGATTACCGTTGGAGATCGGAAGCGTCCAAACCGGTGAAGCCACGTTGACGATGTTGACGTCGAAAGCGGAGAAGCAACTAAGATAGAGAGATCCACTTTAAGATTTGCATTACACCTATAAACTCAAAATAGATTTCTTATTCTAAATTCTTCGATCCATATCTTAGTTGCTTTCCGCTTTCGACGTCAACGTCTTCAACGTATCTTCACCGGTTTCGACCGCGACGCTCCGATCTCCAACGGTAATTCTAATTATTATTTCAATTTCTATTATAATTTTTGTGATAAATTTATAATAGTTGTTGTTCACTCTTATTTAAAGCTTCTGCGTCCAAATCTTCTCAAATCTCTAATTTTATATTAATTTGTTTTATAAACTACAAACAATCAAATAAGATAAACTAAATCTCTAAGTTCTTATCCATAAGATAAGTCAACCCTAGTCAACCTCAATCAGCTCAAGAGATAAAATTCTCTCTATTTGGTTTATCCTAACAAACAAACTAAAGAATCCAAAATAACTGAAAATTTCAAGTGGTTCTCCTTCATTCTCCTTGGCTTTGAAAAATTCACCTCCTGGTGAATCAAGTGTGAAATTCGAGAATTAAGCTCCTCTTAATACCCTCCAATTCGGCCATGGCAGAGGTCTTTGTTTTGACAACTTAGTCAATATTGAAGCTTCTGACACGACGAAACTCCATGACTGTACTGGGGGTTGTGAAGTTAAAGAAGTAGAATATTCAACAGGGACCTATCAAGTACTTCAATAACTTGTGGATGTCGCAATGTCTCCAGAAAAGCAAAATGATCGATCGTCCTTACAATCAATTATTATTTCTGCAAGCTATTACAATTATTTGTAACAAACAGATAATAGAAATTGTTCACATGTTTAATTATTGTGACACGTTCAAAATATTTAGGTGACTTAATAGATTTTTTAAATTTATTGGTTTCATCAAATGACATATTTAATTCCTTTAGTGATGATATATAACGCTCAAAATTTATTAATGGTTTAAATCTAGACTTATAAAACTCAAGATTTAGTACTGGTTTGAATCTAGACTTAGGATCGGACTTGGATTTAACTTCTGACTCGTCTATGACAGACTCAATATCTTCTATTAATGAATTTTTTATGTATATAGAATCACTGTTCAATAGTTTTTACTTTATTTTGATTTGAAAATTCTTCAAACAACTTTTTCATTTCAGCAAATATTTTATCATATATATTATCAAATCGCGCACAAAATTGTTGTGAGAAATTCTGTGAAGACATTTTTGTATGGGCCTTTTCTACCTTCGTATACAAATTTCTAAACCAGAGTTTATCTCTGATACCAATTTGATGCAGGACGGAGGTCCAAAAATAAATTATTTTTAAAATTAGGAATTTGAGAAGATTTGGACGTGGAAGCTTTAATTTAAGAGTGAACAACAACTATTATAAATTTATCAAAAAAAATAATAGAAATTGAAAATAATAATTAGGATTACCGTTGGATATCGGAAGCGTCAAAACCGGAGAAGCTACCTTGAAGTTACAAACTATTTATAAACTACAAATGATCAAAAGAAGATAAAGTAAATCTCTAACTTTTTATCCATAAGATAAGTCAATCCCTAACCAACCCCAACTACTCAACAGATAATTTTTTTATATTTTGTTTTATAGTAACAAACAAACTAAAGAAATCCAAAAATAACTGAAAATTTCAAGTGGTCCTCCATTATTCTCACCGGCTTTGAAAAATTCACCTCCTGGTGAATCAAGTATGAAATCCGAAAATTATTCTCCTGTTGACGCCCTCCAATTCTGTCATGGCCGATGTCATGTCCAGATTCCGAAGAATCGATAGTCATCCTCCGAACGTGATGCCGTGCGAACCTAGGTGGCGATCGTACAAGGCATAGTCATAAGGTAATCCAAAATACAATATCTAAGAGAGAGAGCGCAGACAAATTGAACAACACATTGAGACAGAAAAACTTTAATTTTATTGATAATAGACATCATTTACAGACTATATTACAATTGTGCCGCACGGGCTTCACAACATGAATCGATTACAAAAGGAGTGCCGATGAGATAGCCGTTCCATACATACATCCCTAATTTACAACAAAATTATTTCAGCTACTGGATTCGAAGGAGGTCAAGACATGTTCCTTGGACTGTTGCAGAGAGTCATCAAATGTGATGTGACGAGAGTCTTCGACGTGCGGTCGAAGCTTCAAAACACAAATGTCGCCATGGTCAGTTGGCGTGTTCTCCTTAATTTCCGTCACCTGCAAAGAGCGAGGGTCAGTACGATCACATGTATTGGCGAGTGGCTAATTAAACCCAAGCTCTGTATTTGGTTCAAGCAGTTTTATAGAACATGTTAACTTATTTGGTGATCTTTCCAACCATTCTGTTCGATTTGCATGTTAACATGTTTTTAGGCAAGTATATGAAATTGTATACATTGAGCAGTTATCACATTCATCCCGTGTCACGTGCGTTAGTTCAAGCAGTGAAAGGGTGTGAAGGTCACTGGTAATGTCAAGCCACCATGGACTATAGCTGGGTTAGACGACGATCTTTCGTGGCGGGTAGCGAGCCCTGTGCAAAAGTTCCCGAATCACTCGTACCAGTCCTACTGGCACTTGCTATACTCGTTCCTCTCGGGCCGAATTAGTTCCTTGGCCTAGGCAACCGTTCGAGAAAACTACACCTTGTGCACAAGTTGTCCAATGACTATTTTGTAGATCTTGAAATAATTCTCTCTCTTTTCTAGAACCTTATATTTTCTCTTTTGGTGTGAAACTTACATTTTCTGAGTAAATTACTCAAATTGATGCAGCTATTCCGAGTTTCCTTTAGCAAGTGTTTCATAAAAATCGTGCCTCAATTCATTGATTCTATAATAGCGACAAGCATTGTCATTGTGTTTAATGATTGATTTTAAAACGGAGGGTCGAGACGAAGGAGGTCAGCAACTCACCTTAGTCTTTGCTTCAGGCGAGGGACTGGTTGGCTGCGCTTAGACGTCGCCTACGCGATCACCTGCAATCGCATAAGCAACTGATTAAAATACTGTATTATTCAAAGAATTTGATACGAATGTGAAGTTTGAAACACAAGCCATGAAAACCATCAAAAACATTCACGAAAATGCATTCACGAAAACCAAAGCCAAAGTAAATACGACATAAAAAGCAGAGCAACGGGAGGTCTCCCCAGACTCAATTGCAGAGCCAATCCTCGAGGCGTAACCCGCTGAATATGGGAATTTATTCCGAAGAAGCCTTTCCATAACGAGAAAAGGATCTTAATTCAATTGTTCCCGTTCGACCGATTCAAACCGACCCGATTTATCGGTCCCGACTGAATCGGTAGCGACAGTGTTCCTTTCTCGCGCATCCCGTAGACGAAAACGGAGCACGATGTAGGGACGAGACACTACCCATAACCAACTAAGAAAAAGTTTCGTCCTTGAAACTTAAGAATAGAACCTACCTCTATGAGAATAATGAAGGAAATTTCTTCTTCATCTTCGATTCAAGTTCCCAGGTCGACTCCTCGACCGAATGATTTCTCCAGAGTATGCGGACGAGAGGGATCGGTCGATTCTGTAGCAGTTTATTTACGTTCAAAGATTTAGACCAGCACTTCAACATATGATAAGTCGGTATTCAGCTCTAGTTGACCAAAATCTACCACGTGACTTGGGTCGTGCACGTACTTTCGCAACTAATAGATGTGAAGACATCGTGCACATTCACTAGCGCTGGCGGTAGGGCAATTTGAGGGGCCACTGGGGTGACTCGCTTGAGTATTTTGAACGGCCCAATAAATCTCGGACTCAGCTTTCCCTATTGTCACACCCCAGAACCAGAATATTGGAGACCGGGGGATAGACACAGCCAGCTACGTATATTAAAGTGCATCCTATCTCGCAATACGGTCACGGCTATCTAGATGCATGAGGTTTATCTACAAGCCAACCATCTCTTATGGTCAAGAACAAGCCTAGTGTCTCAATCTCAAGCAAGCAATAATTGTATAAGATGTCAGATCATCAGCATACAAAATAAGGCGTCCCAAATATTACATATTCAGATGATCATGAAGCTAGTCATACAAAATACGAAGACTATCAAGAGTTTAAGTCATACATAATCAACCCTAGGATTTGCTAATCATGTTACAGTCCTTAGGCAGATAGAAATAAGTTTCAACATGAGCTAACACTTGCTCAACGGCTAAACGCCTCAAAAGAATAATTTACAATAGAGTGGAAGAGCAAAATAAGAAATCACTCATTGCCAGGATTACGTCTGGTATTCACCATCTGACCGGAAGACAGGTAGATCCTCGGGTGCTATTCCAAAATCTTGCCATACAAAACCAGCTGGGTCAAAACCCAGAAGAGCATGTGCCACAAGGAAGGCTTCTTTAAGGTACTAAACCAGCAGGTTAATAAACAGAAGATATAAATAAATGAACATGATTAAGTAATAAAAGGACATGATTAGAAAATAGGGTGAAAAATGATAAGATAACTAATAAACTATTCCGAAAACTAAATTACAACCCGTAAACCAAACAAGGACCGAGGTTGTAACCCTTCACCTGAACAGAACTTATTCCTTAACCATTTACCGACAAGAGTAAAGCATAAACAATAATGCACTGAAGTAACCATATACTGGCACTGTCTAGACAAGACTAGACTGGACTCCATCGATCACGGTCAAGCAAGAGTACGGCTTGATAGTTTAACTAACTAGGGTTATCACAAGCCTAGTTACTAATAAGATGCAATGAGATGTTCCCACAGTCACAAGCCCTACAGCTATCCAAGTTATCCAGGCGAGGTGATTTATATGAGTTAGAAGAATTATCAAGATTATTGGTGTACTTTCAGCACTTATGTTTTTCAAGAAGTGCCCCACATGACAGTAAGCTGAAAGTGTGCCCTACTCGTCGGTAGGCTACAAGTCCCTCAGGTGCGGCCGGGATAACGGTATCGCCTGTAACTGGAAAAATCTCTCTATATGAACTACTTGATCAATCTAGTCATTAACCTAGTCAGATTCATTATGAATTCCTGACCGGGGTAACCAGGAATCCATGTCTTAGACATGATGCAAGACGAGACAGGTAGCTTGTACAAGTACAATCAAGAGAATCAACCATGGTGTCAAGACAAGAGTTACTTAGCAAGTCAGGGTATCTGTCGCAACAGCGCTTTCAAGATTTTACATGTCATGTCAGGTTACTTGTTACTTATCGAGATTACTTGTCAGGAGTGCGCCTCGACGGGCCACTATCAAGCTTATACATGCCGTATCAAGTTTACTTGTTACTTGTCAGGAGTGCGCCTCGACGGGTCACTATAAGAATTATAAAATAGGTCATATTATCATGTCGTGTTCATGCCAAGTTCTAATTCATAGCCTAGAGTTATCATGTTCAAGTCCAAGTCAAGTTTCATGTCAAAGTCAAGTCCAATATTAACAATTTATCAAGTCAGGACGTCGCTAGGCAAGTCAAGTACATGGTACATGCATATAGCAAAACATATAAATTACACCGAATAAGGAAGGCACAAAGGCGGTAGGCACATCTCAAAGGGGCACCTAGGCAAGCATGGGCGCCAAGACCAAGGTGGCGTCTAGGCACAACTGGGCGCCGGGGTCAAGGTGGCCGAGTTAGGAAGGGGCGCCTAAGCACAACTGGAAGCTAGGACCTAGAGGGCGCCTGAGCACTCATAGGCGCCAGGGCCAGAAAGGTGGCTGGATCATCGTGGGTGCCAGGGACAATGGGCGCCTGGGCCTTGATGACCAGAGGGGGGGCGTATCACACTCGGCGCCTAAGCACCTGTTAGCGCAAGGGGCAGGAGCGCCACAGCGCACAGGGCGCCTGGGCCAGACGACGCATCACATTGGCGCCTAAGCACCTTGTGCACAAGGGGCAGGGGCGCCTAGGCCAAACTGGGTGGATCACATTGGCGCTTAAGCACCGTGGGCGCAGCAGGGACGCCTAGGCCAGACTGGGCGCCAGAGCACCGGGGGCGCCATAGACAAATGGGGCCTGGCCCAATATGGCGTCGATGCACTGTTCTTCTTCTCCAAACAACAACTAGCTCCTTAGGAACCGAAAACTTCAAAAGAGCATAACTTACTAAAAACAAGTCCAAATCGGAACTTTTAAGGGTCTAAACTGTACAGAACGAGATTTAGTACAGCTTGGGACGACTGGTTTTAAGAAATACCAAGCTTTACTAGATCAAAACCAAGAAAAATAAGAAAACTTATAACTTAGATCTACACAAATCCATCCACCAAAATAAAAAATGCTAAGATCTAAAGAGGCTTAGAATCTAGTAGAGAAGAGAATAGAACAATAAAAGGAGAGATCCTTCATGAAGCAAGATTGCACTTGCCTAAGGATTCTTAGTGGATGGAAGGAGTTATGAGAAGAAGAAGAAGAAATAAATAAGTGAGAAGAGTTATGAAGAGGGAGAAAGGGGTTGATTTATAGCAACCCTTCTCTTCTCAAACCATAATAAACCAAGCCAAGCCAAGAGTGCCATGATGAACCAAACCAAAATAAACAAAGTCAAACTAAGACTAAACCAGGGTTAGGCTAAACAGGACAAGTCAAAATGGGTCACCTAACAAACATCAGAAATTCGTACACGTATACTTAAAACATATATAACAAAAAACGAGAGTGACAACTCTACCCACCTTAAAAGATTTCTGTCCTTAAAATTTAATCAAGAGACTAGAGGTGTCGGGACAAGCTATACTAATCACGGGCAATTTATGGCTAGCAGTCAATCAAGCAATCATTCATGCAAGCAAGGAATTAAAAGCATAAGGCATAAGGAAGACATTATACCTTATGAGTCAAAACAGATGTGGATATCGTGATCAGATATCATCCTCACATTTCCAAGTTGACTCACCCAAAGGGTGATGACCCCAAGCAACACGGACTAAACTAATAGTCTTGTTCATGAGTACCTTCTTCTTTCGGTCCAATATGGATACGGGCCTTTCCTACGAAAGGTTGGTACCAACAACCAATTTCGAATGATCAAGGATATAGCTCGGATCCGGGATGTACCTCATAATTGGGATACATGGAATACATCATGTACCTCACGAAAGGAAGGCGGAAGGGCGAGGCTATATGACACATCACCTACTCGCTTAAGAATATCAAATGGCCCTATATACCTAGGACTAAGCTTTTCCCGCACGTCGAATCGAGTGCCGCTGACCTTGATGCTCAGCTTAGACCTGCTGACAGGCCATGCATTGCGACACGAAGAGTGCCACATCTCTCTTCATTCTGTACCACCAGAAGGTCCTATGGAGGTCCTTGTACATCTTCATACTGCCTGAATGCAAGGTATATTTCACGTAGTGTACCTCCATCAATATTTTCTTTTTAAGTTCTGAATCATCCGGAACACGTAGCCCATCCTTCAATCGAAGCACGTTGGTTTCATCTTCCGTAAAGTCGGTCGCACTATCTGTTGAAATTAACTCTCGTACTTTTTTTAGGTACGGATCATCCTTTTGAGCAGTCTTGATCTTTTCTCATAAGCTCGGCTCTAGCTGCAACTTTGCCAACTGTACATCCCTGAATCGAATCCGGAGGTCGATGCCATCTCTTCTAAGTCACGTAACAATCTGTGGTCGATGGATAACGAGGCAATATACTTCCGACTCAGAGCGTCTGCCACAATACTTTTCTTTTTTGGCGTATAGCTAATAGTCAAATCATAATCTTTGATCAGTTTATGCTAACACCTTTGTCGCAAGTTCATCTCCTTTTGCATGAATAGATACTTGAGGCTCTTATGATCCGTATAGATCACACATGCCAAACCATAAAGATAGTAACGCCATAATTTCAATGCGAACACAATCGCCGCAAACTTCAGGTCATGGGTGAGGTAGTTTTTCTCGTGCGACTTTAGCTGTCGGGAACCAAAAGATATCACATTATTCTGCAGCATTAGCACACACCCCAAACCTGGCCAGACGTATTACTGAAGATCTAAAATTCCTCAGTCCCTTCTGGAAGTACGAGTATCGGGGCAGACGAGCCGTTGCTTTAACTCCTAGAAGGACACTTCACACGTCTAACCATTCAAAAGTGACTCCTTTCTGGGTGAGGCGAGTCAGAGGCGATACAATCTTCGCAAAATCCTTTACGAAGCGTCGGTGTATCCTTCTACGCCAAGGAAGCTTCGAATCTCGTCGACTGACGCTGGCCGTTTCCAATCGACAACGGCTTCAACTTTCTTTGGGTCGACTACAATGCTTTCAGATGAAATGATGTGTCTGAGGAATGCCACGCTTAGCCAAAATTCATACTTGCTTTGCTTCATATACAACTAATTTTTTCGAAGGGTCCAAAGCACGGTCAGTAGATGCTTAGCATGTTGCCGCTTGTCCTTTGAGTAAACGAGAATATCATCGATGACGACTACTACGAACTTATCGAGGAAGGGTCGAAACACTTGATTCATTAAATCCATAAAAGTAGCTGGGGCGTTCGTTAGGCCGAACGACATTACCAGGAATTCATAATAGCTGTATCGAGTGTGAAAGGCTGACTTCGACCCATCATCTGGCTTAATCTTGAGTTAATGGTAATCCGAGAGAAGATCAATTTTAGAAAACACCAAAGTGCCCTGTAACTGATCGAACAGGTCGTCTATGCAGGACAATGGATATTTGTTCTGGACGGTGGCCTTGTTCAACTCTCGGTAATCGATACAAAGATGCATTGAGCCATCCTTTTTCTTGACAAACAACACAGGTGCCCCTATGGCGAGACTTTAGGCCATATGATCCCTTATCGAGCAACTCTTACAATTGTACTTTGAGTTTTTTAAGTTCTACAGGGGTCATTCCGTATAGAGAATTAGAGATCAGTCTAGTATCAGGGAATATGTCAATGGTGAACTCTATCTCTCGATCAGGTGGTATGCTAGACAGCTCGTACGAAAACACGTCTAGAAATTCTACTATATGTTAATCTGACCCACATTTGCACCATCCTATCTCATGTCTCGAACGGACGCTAAATAGCCTTCACATCCAGAATACAGCATCCTTCGAGCCGATATTGTCGAGATCACCATTCAGGTCAGCGATGCCTCACCACACGAATAGCAGAATGTCACCCTCACTTTTCCCAGTTAGGGGTAAAATGGTATTTTCCATTTTATATTATTTTTGGGAATTTTATTTCATGAATATTATTATTTAATTATTATAGGAGTCGGGTTCGAATTTCATCGCATTCCGAGTTAATTCGGGACCCCGGTGAATTTCGACTTGAGCTATAATTAGCCTGTTAGCTAACCATGGCCCACCATACTAAATTTTAGTGTTTAAGAGTTTGGACTAGTTTCCCATGAGTAATCTAGTTTAATTATGATTTTTATTTATTTTTAGCAACTTCCTAAACCTAATTTGGAATTTATTAGTATTAGGCTTAGGGAGGGGCAAACTGTAATTACAAGTGCCCCTTACCCACACCCACACCCATACCCATGCCATGCTTGGCCGGCCGAGAGAGAGCCCCCCCCCCCCCCCTCTTTCTTCTCCACAAGCAACACTCTCTCTCCTCTTCCAAATTCATTTCTTCTTTCCAAGCTTTTCCTCCAACCAACCCTAACCTAGGTAAGCTCTAATCTCTCCATTTAATCCTCTTTTGCATTTAGTTCATTCACATTAAATGGAGAGGAGAAGATTTTCTTCCATTTGCCCACAAATTTGTAGGTTTTCCATAGAAAAATAGGTTAAGGATTTATTAGGATTTAATCATTTTGTGAATGATATCTATATATAATATATATATATATATATATATACATGTGTATTTATGTGTGTGTATTTATTTATGTATTTGTGGTGTGTGTAGAGGAGGGTGATACTTGTGTCATGGGATGGTGGTGTTGTGAGAGTGGTGTGTGTGTGTTTGTGTTGTATGAGGATGTGTGTGTTTTATATATATATATATATATATATATATATCTATATATATATATATATATATATATATATATATATAGGATATGTATATATAATAGATATGAGTGTATTTATATATATACATGGATGGTGTATATGGATGTGTGTATATGGATGTGTGTGTGATATATATATTTAGAGGGATGGATAGATACTAGATAGATTATAGATAGATATCATATATATATATATATATATATATATATATATATATATATATATATATATATATATATATATATATATATATATATATATATATATATATTTTTATATATATGAAGTGTATACATATAGGGAAGTAGAAGAGATGAGAAGAAGAAGAAGAATCAGTAACAGCAGCAGCAGTTGCTGCAGGACAGTAGCAGCAGCAAGAGCTGCTGCCAGGAAACAGCCCCCCCTATGGCCTTTAAGCCTAAACCCCCCCTTCACCTAAGTATTAATATATATATATATATATATAATTATATATATATATATATATATATATATATATTATATATATATATATATAATAAAATATATATATATATATATATATATATATGTGTGTATTATATGGTTGGAATCGTATAGAAGAGTAGAAGAAGATTATGGAATGAGAAGTTAGGAAAAGATTTGAGGTTGGGAGGAAAGATTGAAAGTTAGAAGAATAGGAAAAAGGCTAGAATAGAAACAGGGAAAAACCGAGTTAGAGGGCGAAACGGAGCTCGGAGTATCCGATTGAGTTGAAACTTGGCGTGGGGCATGAATACGTGATTTAGATTTTGCGGGTAGGCTTCCGGGTGGAATTCAGGGTCGTAGTGCGCCCGTATCGCGCCGTATCGGTGCGTATATTGAAATATTCAAGATTTTGACAACGGGCCGTATCATGGACCGAATGTCCACGTTACCTAGGTTTTTTGGTAGATATTATATGTATAGGCTAGTATCATACTACCCTAGGGATATCGGGTCAAAATACCAAGCGTAGGTAGGCTAACTGGATAGTTGCCGAAGCTAGAATTTTACCCTTTTTAAGGGTAAAATAGGATATTGGCCTACGGCCAAGATATGAGTTTCGAAGTCCAAGATGGACTTGGATATGGGTTGTAGAGGTTGGTAATAGTTAGAAATAGTCGCCTAGACCTAGTCTTGGCCCCGGTTGACCACGGTTGACTTTTTGGACCAAAAGTCAACTATGGGTCAACGCTTTACCTAAATTAGTCCCGATTTTTTAGACTTGTGTAGTTGACCAAAAGTCAACTATTAGTCACCATTGACCTAGGGTTGACCATGGTTGACCTAGAGTTGACCAGAGTTGACCAGAGTTGACCAGTTGACCAAAAGTCAACTGTAGGCCAACTCTTGATCCCGTTTGACTTTCTTCGACTTGTTTTGACCCGTGATGACTGGTATGACCTAGGATTGACTTGGTTAGGCTTAGATTGACTTGATATAACTTGATTTGACCTAGATTGACTTGACAGGACTTAGTGTGACTCAGTGAGACCTAGTTTGACCTAGATTGCATATCATTCATTGTAAATCATTCCTAAACTTGTTTAAACCTAAATTAACTTACAGTATCTCATGTTTAGGTCTTCTGATACCGCTCTGAGCATTGATATACCATACAGCTCAGGATAGCAGGCGAGTACATTTACTGATAGTTTCATTGTCTTGATATCTGCTATATCCGATTTAGTCGTAGTGTCTTACTTGATTCTTAGTCACGATAGCACACGGACTAGTACACATTGGATCATGACATGAGATATTGTTCTTGGATTTCTAGATATATGGGTACACTCCCTGTCTTGTTCCCTATACTTGTATAGACACCGATTTCTAAGAGGATTTGCTACCCTCTTACGAAATCACGTGCCATGACGTGTCATGTCCAGATCCATTGTACTATTCGGAGATGGGGAATTATTAGGGGCTATGTGATCCAAGCCACCCTGTCACTATTTATGTGCTCGTGCCACTCTTCCCTCACGAAGAGTGTAGCGAGATCCCTTGCCTTGTGCTCGTTATCCAGGTTGGCCGGTATATCTCCGTTGAGGTCACCGCGGATTACCGGGCCAAGTGGATAGCCTGTCCTGTCACTTATCCCAAGCCGATCACATATGCTCTAATAATTCAAATCACATTTTATATTTATTTTGTCTTATCGTATATCATGTTCTGTTCTATATTTAGTATTTTCTCACCATGCCATGATATACAGTTACTCACATGCTCTACTTTCCTTTACATTGTACCTTGATTGGAGTCTAAGTTCTGCTCGGGAGAAGAGTTACAACCCCGATCCTTGTTTGGTTTAAGGGTTGTAACTCGACTTTCGAACGGTTCCCAAGTCTTCATAATCTTTGTCTTGTAGTTCATTATGCTGTCTCTTATAGAATTTGTCAATTCACATGGAACTGCTGTTAGTGTTTGTACTTGCTCATTTTCCTGACAGGATATCGTTATGATATATTACAGATGATTCTGATGCGGACTGCTCGACCTATTATGGGCTCGAGTCAGATGGTGTAGCCTTAGATCGTGGCCTTATAGTGGAGCCACTAGATTTTGTACTTCCAGAGTAGTGTAGGTTAGCTAGGTTTGACTGGACTGCAATCCAGCTAGCTTATCAGACTGTAGTTTCTATATTCTATTTTGATACTCTGGGATGTTGTATATATCTGGACTTGTATTAGACTGTGGACTTATTTTACTCTTCATCTATCATATGTCTTTCCTCTGAGCTATCTACCTTAGTTTTATTCTGTGATTGAGACTGTATTGATATGTCACCTCCATTCGGAGAGTATACTGTACAGGTACATTTTAACTGTTAATCGTAGGTATTTACAGACGTTATATACAGCGTTCTACCGCCGATACTGCGGCGTAGGCTGGACGTACCCACGTTCTCAATCACACCTAGGAAATTTCTGATCTTTTGATTGTCATGATTATTCACCTTATATTAAATTAACTGTCCTTCTTTGATAATCTACTCATGTGCCATATTGATCTCTTTTTTAATTCGTCTCCAGGATGACGAAGACACATCCGCAGGCCTCTGGATCGAGTAGCTTGTGAGAGATCTGATCAGGCCGAGGAGGAGGTTCATGAGACTGCCCCAGTGATTCTACTATTCCAGAGACCCAGGCAGTTGCACAGGGTCTACCACCTCCACCCCAGAGGGTTACGGCCGTTCTTCCAGAGATACTGCCGCCACTACCACCGATACCGACGGATACACATCACATGTTCCTTCTCCTTCAGCAGATGATGGAGACACAGCGGGCCCAGGCAGAGGCATCGCAGCGCAGTCGGAGGCGTCACACCGACAGATGGAGATGCTGAGGCAGAGTATGGAGAACTCGCATCAGCTTGCCTTGGCAGCAGTAAGAGAGTGGCACCGGGTACGGTGCAGGGCCCTACTGGCCAGCAGCCGAGCCAGCAGCAGTCCAGGCCGGGGACAGTGTTAGACTTTAGGAAGATGAGCTCCAGGACTTCTCAGGCACGGAGGGCATCCTTTACGCAGACGACTGGCTAGAGGATGTAGAGCGGAGCATGGAGCTGGCAGAGCTTCCTAGACTTTGGGTTTCGGCCGCAAGCCGATTCTTCGACATTGCGCTGACATGGTACCGCACGGATCCTCGTGCGTCGGTGAGAGGGCTGACTTGGGAGAACTTCGGAGGCTCTTCAAGGAGAAGTTCTTCCCGGACGTGGCTCTTACAGCATTGGAGGGCCAGTTCGTGGGTCTAGTTCAGGGGAACTCGTCGGTGGACGAGTATGCAGCTGAGTTCTTCCGCCTTAGCAGGTTCGCTCCCGGTATGATCCAGGATGAGGGGCAGAAGGCTCGTAAGTTCCGCAGGGGACTTATTCATGCAGTGCGCACCCGCACCTCGGGTCGCCGTGACGCGACGTTCGATCAATATTGATGGATGCGCAGATCGCAGAGGAGGACTTCGGCCTCAAGCCGAAAGGAGCGAGATACTATGGGGCGAGTTCCAGTGCGGGACCGGCCAAGCGCCCCACTTTCAGCAGCAGCAGCAGCAGAGGCCGTTTCAGCAGCAGCCTCTGTTGCAGATCCAGCAGGCACCGGCGCGTGCCCAGCACCAGGGACAGGGCCAGAGACCGACATACCGTGCGGCTTCTGCGGAAGCCGGGGCACACCAGGGAGGCTTGCAGGAAGAGGTTGGGCGTCTGTCTCTACTGTGGGGCGCCCGATCACCAGCTGAAGGATTGCCGCCTTCGCGGAGTCAGAGGAGGCCAGGACAGAGCACAGCCGGCTAGAGGACCAGCGGTTCAGCAGAGGGGTCCTCCACTCCAGACCCAGCAGCAGCATTTTGTCCAGCACCAGAGGGGAGCACCCGCGGGCAGGGTGTTCGCTTTGGCAGCAGAGGAGGAGCAGAGCCCGTGGGAGATGTTGTTGCAGGTCATGTTCTCCTAGATTCTTTCCCTGCTTTCGCCTTATTTGATTCTGGGGCGACCCATAGTTTTGTGTCTGTTTCTTTTGCTCTGAGACACAATATCATTGCTGAATATATGGGTAGGACTTGCAAGATTATGACCGGGGGAGGTATTATCCTGGTTAATAATATTTGCAAGGGGCGGAGAGTCACTCTGAGAGGCCGGGACTTGAGTGCGTGTCTGCTCGTAATGCCCCTACCGAGGTACGATATGGTACTCGGTATGGATTGGTTGAGCATGCACCATGCTAGCATTGATTGTAGAGAGGCAGAGTTCTTTTTAGGACGCCGGGTGAGCCAGAGATCGAGTTTGCTCGAGGAGCAGCGGAGCCGGAGGCTGGATTCTGTGGAGCTTTGTTGGCGGGGCAGGATTTGCCACATCCGTTGATTGCTGAGTTCTCGGATGTCTTTCCCGAGGAGTTGCCGGGGATGCCGCCAGACAGGGACATTGAGTTCTCCATAGACTTGGTGCCGGGCCGAGCCCATCTCGCAGCATGTCTATAGGTGAACAACAGCGAGTTGATAGAGCTGAAGAAGCAAGTCGACGAGCTGCAGGACAAGGGGTTCATCAGATCCAGTTCTTCGTCCTGGGGAGCGCCAGTCCTGTTCGTGCCGAAGAAGGACGGTACGTCCCGCATGTGCATTGATTACCGGGCGCTCAACAACCTCACTATCAAGAATAGGTACCCTTTGCCGAGGATCGACGACTTGTTCGATCAGCTGAGTGGGGCAAAGGTCTTTTCGAAGATAGATTTGAGGTCCGGGTATCACCAGCTGAAGGTGAGGCGGGATGACATTCCCAAGACGGCATTTCGGACTCGGTACGGCCAGTACGAGTTTACAGTGATGCCATTTGGGTTGACCAATGCTCCCGCGTGTTCATGAACTTGATGAACAAGGTATTCCATCAGTACCTTGACAAGTTCGTGGTGGTCTTCATAGACGATATCTTGATCTATTCGAAGACGGGAGGAGCATGAGGAGCACTTGAGAGTTGTGTTAGAGACTCTGAGGAGGGAGCAACTCTACGGGAAGCTTTCGAAGTGTGAGTTCTTCTTAGACCAGGTGGAGTTCCTAGGTCATGTTGTGACCGAGCACGGGATTTCAGTAGACCAGAGGAAGATTTCGGCAGTGGAGTCTTGGTCTACGCCCAGTTCAGTTGCCGAGGTTCGGAGCTTTCTGGGTTTGGCTGGTTATTACCGAAGTTCGTCCAGGACTTCTCGAGGATTGCAGAGCCGATGACTAGACTCACCAGGAAGGACGTGGAGTTCGTCTGGACTGATGAGTGTCAGGCTGCATTCGATGAGCTGAAGAGGAGGTTGACTTCAGCTCCGATCCTGACTTTGCCATCTGGGTCAGGAGGGTTCTCGATCTTCAGCGATGCTTCCGGGAAGGGTTTAGGGTGTGTTCTTCAGCACGGAAGGTGATTGCCTATGCATCCAGGCAGTTGCGTCCTCATGAGAAGAACTATCCTACTCATGATCTGGAGTTGGCCGCGGTTATTTGCTTTGAAGTTGTGGAAGCATTACCTGTACGGAGAGCGAGTTGAGATCTTCACAGATCACAAGAGCTTGAAGTACGTGTTCACTCAGAAGGAGTTGAACATGCGGCAGAGGCGGTGGTTAGAGCTGATGAAGGACTTCGATATATCCTTGCAGTACCATCCGGGAAGGCCAACGTAGTTGCAGATGCCTTGAGCAGGTATCCTGTTGCTATGTTCTTGACGACAGATCGTTATTTTGTTGGCCGACCTGGATAGTTTGGGTATCGAGGTCATCATTCCGGGCATGGAGATCCAGATGTGGGGTTTGCAGATTCAGTCTGAGCTGATGGATAGAGTCAGGTCAGCGCAGTATGATGATGATGCCCTGAGGAGCATCAGGGAGCAGGTGAGGATGGCTTGCTTGACGATTTCTCTGTAGCCGAAGACGGGTCGTTGCGGCACGGTACTAGGCTGTGCGTTCCGCGTGGAGAGCTTCGGGAGGAGGTTCTTCAGGAGGCGCATCGCTCTCAGTATTCTATGCATCCTGGAGCCAACAAGATGTATAGGGACCTGAGAGAGCACGTATGGTGGTATGGCATGAAGCGCGAGGTAGCTCAGTTTGTATCTCGTTGTCTTGTGTGTCAGCAGGTGAAGGCCGAGAGGCAGAGACCAGGTGGATTGCTACAGCCGCTACCCATTCCGAGTGGAAGTGGGAGCACATCACCATGGACTTTGTATCTGGACTTCCACGGTCGCCAGGAGGGAAGGACGCGGTTTGGGTCATAGTTGATAGATTGACCAAATCGGCCCACTTTTTGCCTTTCAAAGTGGGTTTGTCTACGGAGAGGCTGGCTGAGCTGTATGTTCGTCAGATTGTGAGATTGCACGGAGTTCCGGTGAGCATAGTTTCAGATCGGGATAGCCGATTCACTTCCCACTTCTGGAGGAGTTTGCAGGCTAGCTTGGGCACCTCGCTCAAGTTTAGTACTGCTTATCATCCTCAGACAGACGGGCAGTCGGAGAGGACCATCCAGACTCTGGAGGATATGCTTCGCACATGTGTGCTAGATCTCGGGGTTCTTGGGAGGACCATCTTCACCTGGTAGAGTTTGCTTACAACAACAGCTACCAGGCCAGTATAGAGATGTCACCATTTGAGGCTCTATATGGACGGAGATGCCGTACTCCTTTGTCTTGGGACGATGTTGGCGAGCGGGCGCTTCTTGGGCCGGAGATGGTTGTGGATGCGGCCGAGAAGGTCAGATTGATTAGAGACAGACTCCGGGTGGCTCAGGATAGGCAGCGGCATTGGGCCGATAGTCACCGGAGACCGTTAGAGTTCGAGGTTAGTTTCAGTTCTTGTCGTGTTTGTTGTGATTGTTT
>JANAVB010023112.1:0-29159 GCA_029216955.1 Iris pallida
TTTCTTTGGGTGACAAACTTGTAGAAAAAATGGACAGCCCCCAATAACTTTTGTAGTGCCTTTATAGATACGCATTTATGGTGGATTGTCAAGATTTCTCAATTAAATAAACTTTATTTTTTTGTCAAGATTTTTCAATTAAGTAAACTTTATTTTTTTTCTTACTTTTTTTATATAGTCAAAGGCTCGAAGCCCGTAGCCCAAGGCAAAGCCCAAAGGGTTTTTTTTTCCTGAAATAAAAATCATGCTATCCACTCCAGGCCCAGACACGATCCGGACCCAGCCGGATTAACCATGGCTAGTTTTCACTGGGTTGTGGGTGGAACTGGGTTTGGGTTTTTCTCTCTGAGTCTATTTCGATCCGGTCTCGACCTAACCGGGCTGACCCAGCCCAACACAAGCTCGGTCAAACCTAGTCAACACAGGGATCGGGATGGTCCGACCTAGCTCATATAACACCTTGACATGTAGAGTCCTTGATAGAGTTTTTCTATATCAGTGTGGTATATCAAAATAGGTCTCACAATATTTTTTTTTATAGATGAGTTACTATTTGAATAAATACAGTTTACATATAGAAACCTTCTTAAAATGACACGTATGATAGAAATAAATATAAAGATAAACCATTGGAGATAAAAAAAAATTGTAGTAGAGTTACTGTATGAAGAAATGGTACATAAAAGCGAAAAATAAGGATAATCATAGAAGACCTAAGATATTTGGCCCCAACAAACACGTGTACTTTATCCAAAAAACAAATTAGGAGATGAAGTTAATGTTGTAAAATATGATTTAAAATGCAAATAGTATTATTTTTTAAAGAAAAAAGAGACGTCTATGGACTATAATATTTTTTCTGTTCAAAAAGCAAATATTATTGCTTTCTTGAACCCATATGCTTTTTTTAGGTTGTGTTTGTTCTGAAGGAACATAGCAATTAACCCTAATTCAAGGTGTTACCTGGGCGGGCGGGCTGCGCTTGCCCGGGCCCAGTGGTTACGGGGTCTAGGTGGGGCCGGGCTTAGTCCGGATGGAGCAGTGGGCGGGCCTGCGGGCCCGGAGTGAAGAAACCGAGCCCAGCCCAGACCCGTGGCCCGGTTTGGCCGGGCCGATTTAGTGTTCGACTGGACAACCCCTTTTTTTTGGAAAAAAAAAACTTAACAAAAATGAACAATTTATTAAAAAAAAAATTGGGAAAAAATTTAAATATGCAATAACATTAACTGAAGAAAATTTGAGAAATAAAAAACAAATTTTTATTAGTGTCGAGATAATTTAATGTACTTGTACATTTTTTCCCATGAAATTTGTAATAAAATGTAGAATTGTCATATAATTTAAATAACTACTATTTATGTTTTAAAAGTTTAGAAATTAGAAAGTAAAAGTTAATGTACAACACTACAAGTATTTTTTCAATTAAAAATTAGAAAGTAAAAATTAATGACTAATGTCAAGATAATTGAATGACTAATACAAGATTTGCATAATTTGAAAAATTAATGACTAATACAAGATTTGCATAATTTGGAAATTAATGACTAATACAAGATTACTAGTACATAAACTGCAATTAATGACTCATACAAGATTACCAGATGTTGATACATGATTTTAAATGTCTGCGTAGCTTTCCTGTACCATAGCTATGGTCCCATTTTAATCGTTTCCTACAATTCAAACATTCAAGAACTTTAGTGGAGTATTTTCTTTCGGTATCGCCAATTGCACGCTCATTGTAAACTCCGCTAAAATGATGCCAAATTTTAATTCTGATTCAAGCGCTTGTGTGGTGCGGGTTGCGGTGCAGGTTGCGGTTGCTGATCTTGTGGTTGTTGTGGTAGTTGATCATTATCCATGATATAGATCGTCTCTTCACACTAGGTTGCTTGTAAAAATTGTAGGAGGAAAGAAATTGTTGATGTGAATAATTTTGAAGATTTATGGCCTATTTATAGATTTTGGGTAAAAATGACATATTTTATCCCCAAAAAAGAGTTGTTATAAGGTGGTCATTTTCAGCAAAATAACCAAAATATCCTTTAAACGGTCTAAAAACAACAAGTAAAATGGAGATAAAAGGGCCTTTTTGGCCTCCAAACGTTCAAAACAAAAAAATTCAAAAGCCGGTCGAAACGGACATGGACGGGGCTTGGACCGGGCCGGACGTGTTCTATGGGTTTGACCGGCCCAGACCCGCAGTCAAACCGGGACGGGACGGTGCGGGCTTGCGGGTCCAGAGGTGCAACCCAACTCGGACCCGCTTAATTCGTGGGTCGGCCCGGTCCGGGTCATTTACCGGGCTCGAGCTGGCCCAGACCGCCTTTGACCGGACCGGGCCCGAACCGGGGATTGGGCAGCCCGACCCAAGTTGCACCCTGAACCCTAATGGATCCAGAATCTCTTCTGCCTATGTTTTAGCAATTAATAACATTATTTTCCATTTTTTTAAAAGTTTTTTTCCTTATCATGTTACTCATTTAACCATCAAAAGCACGTTTGACGGAGCATCCTATTCGGTCATTTTATTTTTGAGCATGAGTAGTAAAAGGAGTCCAAGACGCCTTCCAGATCTGTCCAACTGAGCTCTACGGTCAGGACCTTAAATAGAATCGGACGTTGAACTAAGAAGATGAAGCCCATTAATCAACTGGTACGAAACATGCAAAACCATTTGTGTTTCAGAACGGTTCTAGATTTTTTTTTGTTTGATACTTTATTATCAGCGAAAAGACAATTTAACATTGACTGTCCAAATTAACAATTTACTCTCCAAACTTGCTACATCGTATCAAATCTAAAGTAAGTTTTCATTGAGAACTTCTGCTGCCACTTCTCGTTAATATGTAGAAGCAAAATCTGTTGCGACTTAGATTGGTTATATACTTGGGCGAGAGTTGTCAAGACGGGCTGGCGGGGCGGGCCGGCCCATAACCACCATAACCTACCATTTGGGGGCGGGGCGGGGCGGGCCGACCCACCATTTTGGCGGGCTAAAAATTAACCCAGCCCAACCCACCGGCGGGCCACGGGCTTGGCGGGCCGACCCACTTAATTTTTAATTTTTTTTTGTTTTAGTTTCTTAAAGGGAAAAATCATATATAATATTTTCTACTCACTCTCATATGCATCAAATTAAAAGTAAAATACAAGAAACATTATAATAGTAGATATTTTTTAAAACTCCTTCATTCATGTAAATAAATGACCAAATTTAATATTTCATACGTCATTACTTGCATTAAATGAGAATTTTTATCATTTATTTTACGTATCTCATATAGTGCTAAATGAAAAAATAGACGGCGGGCCAACCCACTTGGCCGCGGGCTAGCCCAATGCGTGGCGGGTTACTGGCAGGGCCGGGCGGGCTCCTAAATGCTCGACCCAGCCCACCTTTTTGGCAGGCGGGACGGGACGGCCCAACGGCTTAGCCCATTTTGACGGCTCTAACTAGGGCTGCTAGTTGTATGGTTGTGAATTGGGAGTGAGTTTGGTTGTGGGTTGAAATATACTATAGGAATCATTGCTCTTTTTAGTCCCACCTCGGATGCGACCAGAGGCTGAGGGATGAGACTGGATATAAATAGAGGGCCTTGTCCAGCTTTAAAACATACTTACTTGGACGGGGTCATTGAGTGAACATGAAGGCTCAAGCCTAGGTCAGTGGCCTCTATTGCACTTTGGAGGGGTTCTGGCCTATCATCTCCCCAAGTGGGAGAGTGAACGTCATAATTTGTTGCACCGGGGGCCTGCGTTCGTACGGCCCCTGCCCAATTCTTACAACAAATATTATCTCTATTGATAGTTCAAATCCCATTCCTCCTACCATTGTTTACTTCTTTCCCATGAAAGAATTGATCTATCAACTAATTCTCGGAAGAGACGGTTGGTGTCTAGAAGGCTGTCAAGTGGTTAGCTATCGATCACATTAGACAAGTGGATTGGAGGAAGTTATTATGTTGATAGACATAATGTGAGATGTTGATCAAGGAAGGTGTCTTTTGTTCATTGGAGTAATTACATCCTTCTGGTGAACTATACCTGATACTGAACTAATTGAAGTCGTGTACTAAATAAAGTTTGGATTAGAACAGTATAACTTCAATGAGATATAGAGCAGTTGGTAGCTTCAATAAGCTATATAACATGCATAAACATGTATTTTTTATACCACACAACTTCTGCGAGGCTAGTTGAGAAGTTGGGCAAGGCTATGCGACGGGGCTACCCTGCCTAGCTACGCGACGAGGCTACCCTGTGCAATACCCCACCTGCCATTGGTAACAACGGACGCATTAGACATGCAGCGAAGGTAGGGCTCAACACATGCATTCATCCGTTCTGTTTGGCCATCGTCCGAGGATGGTAAACCGTGCTATATTTCAGAGAGGACCCCAATTTGGTAAACAATTCCTTCCAAAAAGCACTCAAAAATATAGATCCCCTGTCAGTGATGATAGATTCTCGAAGGCCATGCAGTTTGTATATGTGATGAAGGAATAACAAAGCAACGTGTGAGGCAGCAAAGGGATGCGAGAGGGCCAGGAATCGAGAATACTTCATCTTTCTATCTACCACCACTAGGATAACATCCTTTCCCTCTTACTATGTAACCCTTCGTTGAAGTCCATTGTGACATGGGACCAAATTTCTCAGGTATATGTAATTCATTTTCTTTTTCATAGTGGAACTGAATCAGCCTCGTCCGTGGAAGTAGGCATCTTGGCCGAATCACGTAAATTCTTGTCTTTGCGGTTGTGAATTTTCTCTGAGGTATTCTCTGATTTCTTGAATTTATTTCTGCTGTCCCAACAAATTGGTATCAGATTTGAGATTTTAGCAAGTATCCGACAAAGTTCTTAGAGAAAGTTAATTGGATAAATTCTTGAGATGGCTCTGTCAAGCACGTTGTCAAGTATGAAATTGAGAAGTTCAATGGGAAGAATGATTTTGATTTTTGGAAAAATTAGATGAATGAAGTTCTCATATCTCAAAAGTTTCACATGGCTTTATGGAGAATCATTTGAAATATTTCTAATGATTTTGTCTTCAAGAAAATAGAGGTAAGTTTGCAAATTGATATGCAGATGAAACAGTTCACGACTTGTTTATTCTGATTAAAGTTCCAAAAATATATTTGCAGAGTAACTACCAATATGACAAATTGGAAGAAAAAAAAAAACAATGGACTAGTGCCCAATGGAGTGAGCAGAATTCACGTGAGATGACTATCATTACTGGAGAATTCATAAATCCTGAAAGAAGATTAACATATGATAAAAACTAATGAATGAAAACACAAGAATTATGTTCACTGATCCAATGACTTTAGTCAATGGGAAGTAACGGTTGAGCATGTTTAAGGTCCTTTACAACAATTGGAACTATATCAGCCAGCCTATGCCATCATGTAAAATTTTTGTAGACTAAAATAAATTTATCAAAATTTAGATAATAAGCTTAACATTCTAACCCTTGGTGGATATTTGGTTGGACTTTCAAGTATAATACTTTGTAGAAACAAAAAAAGTCTTCCTGTCTTTGTCCACTAGTTTAACACAATACATCATTGACATTGTGTCAAATATATAAATATATGTTGTTTTCAAATCTTGCATGATTAAAAATGTGCAAAAAAAACATTGTTGGAAAAGTTGTTTACGTTTTTGTTACATTTTTGTTAAACAATTTTTTTAACTAATAGATATAGAAATAAATTTAGACTACTAGTCCACAATTATATAAGGGAACGGATCCCCATATGCCATTCAGGCCGGTCTAACCTTATTACTTCTTCCAAGTGCAAGAAATGACAACAATGTTCCACAACAATTGGAATTGCAAGGATACTTTGGTGAAAGCATTATTTGCCTACATTTTAGTGTTGAATGCCAACATATGGGATTTCTCCATTAGTAGAGGGGATGGAAGATACAAAAATAACTGATATCATTTATCACTAATGTACCTAATGGTTTATGAACATATTAGTATTTATTTTCTACGTCAGAACACCATGTAAACCATTAGTAGACAACATATTTATGACATAATGTATCATACATGTAAACCTTTAGTATATGGGAAGGATTATTTAACCATTCATAAAAGAGGGGAAAATATAAGAAGAATAGCTCTCAACATTTCATATAGCATGTATATGTATGTGTTGTATTTCTATATAGGTCATTGAATGCAAAATAGTATCTACTGAAAATACAGGTGGTAGAAAAGAATATAGTCCTCTAAAGATTTATAATACTTATATCATTACTAATTGTTAATTTCGAAAAACATAATATATCAATTAATTCCATAAGCGACAATAAAACCATATATAACTCTAGCCATGCACACACTTTAATTGTCACATTTATCTTCATGTTATCAGTCTTTATGCATACGATACAAATTAATTACAACATTAAATTACCACAAATGTCATAAGAAAATAGCATAAAGTTAGAAGAATAATTGGATAGTTAGCAATATTTATATCATTTAAGAAGTTTATACTAATAAATACAAGGATTGACAATAACTTTTCAATTCCATACGACATAAGTTCTTTGAAAGAATAAAATAATCCAGAAATTGGCAAGCTACAGGCAAGGACCTTGCCATAAGTCTAATTGACAGATGTAAGGCCCCATCTATGAATAAGCAAAATATGATTGGCAAAAAATGGAATATGCATACAAAAGAGTGGATAAAATCTAGCATGATTACAATACTGCTGATATACACATTAGTCCACAAGACTACTAAACATCCAAATTACTAATCAACAAAAATTGTCTTTCTATTTAGATTTTCCAACACAAATCCTATGTGAACCCATAAGTGCATGAACAAAATTTCCTAAAATTCAAATAATATAAACCAATTCTTCAAGTTACAACTACTCGGCATACCTTGTGGCTAGTATCCGAGGCAAGAGCAGTACACCTCATTGAAGCAAGAGCTTTACAAAAATATGAAACTAAAGAATTATTAGTGCAAATCCCTTACTAAATCAATCCTATCTACACATGTTTCCTGCCTAGATAATAGGGATATCCAAAAAGTAAAATGGCACAAAGGTAAGTAAATAGTTAAGCTAGATCATGATCTTTAATTTTCTACTTCATACATTGCATAATTAAGTGCAGTTCTCAAGCATCGCTTCCAGCCCTTGCATCCATTGTGATACACACCAATAATGTATTGGCTAAGAATCCAAATAAAGCTTGCATAAAAACCCTTTTTTGAAAGAAAAATGATAATACAAAGTTTCACTGATATAGTACTACCTCAAAATAACTAGAGATAAGAACAACGAATTTCAACGTTAGACTGATCTCTCCTTAAGATTTTGTCCATGGAAGAACCAAAAAAAATTCTCGTTGAGAGAACAAGATTCTATAAGGCTACTGATCAACAGTTTGGGGGCAATACCCTTTGATATAGAAATTCAGTAAAAAGCAAGAAGTAACCATACATTAGCAGACAAATTGGTAAAGGTGAATTCATAATTTTCATTGGTCTTTTATGAAGATCAACCTATAACAACCAACTTCTTGTAAGTAATTTGCTAACACTATGAATTAGAATAGTAGCTAACTATGTTCTCATTAGGAATTAGAGACAACTAAAAATCGATTGTATACGAGACAGTGAGCAATCAAATTTGTTTAACTGCTTTGACTACCAAAACTAAAGTTGTCATAGGCTTTGTGTGTTGTGTATTGACAACGTTTTTGTTAAACTAACATGTATAAAATGGGGATAAACTCTTAGATTGTTAGAAATATTTTCTTTTATCTCTTGAAAACCTATAGACAAAATGAACAAAATTTAAATTACCGGCCTCCGCGGAAGTCGTACACGAAACACTGCCCTAAAAGTTTATCCGGGTCTATGTGCATATTTTTTTTGAATGCTCCCAGTGGTTAAATCTTCGCTTTATCGGTATTTCGTCGTTGCACACAACTCGAAGCGATTGACCCTGACTTAGCCCTTGCCCATAGCACAAAAATGATTAACAAAAACATGGAAAAAGAGGAAGATATTGTAACACCCACTTTTCAAAAATGAGGGTAATTTTGAACTTTTGTAAAGTTTGTTATTTAATAATAGGATTTATGATTTATAGAAATTTTTAATTAATTTAATACTATTTAAACTTGGTGAATTATAATTTTGATGTGTTAGATAGTGAACCCTAGAACTGTTGAGCCTAGAGACTAACCATGACCATGGGGACCTAACCATGTGATTAGAATGACTATTTACAATTTTTTAGGCTAAGGATATTTTGGTCATTTTGTGACTTTTAAATTATTTAGGATTTTAATTAATTGGTAAATTTTAGATTATTTCAATAATATTTAAATTGATGTATTGTAATTTTGGTTATTTTTTATATTTTAATATTTTGGAAATTTTTATATTTTAATATTAATTTTACGGGATTTGTTATGTCGGGTTTGAGTTTCGTTTCGTTCCGACTTGTGTTAGTGACCCGGGTAGCTTAGACTGTAGACGAGATCCCAAGATTAGTTAGTTATGGCCGACAAACCTTACTAATTACGTTAGTGAGTTTAGACTAATTCGACTTGTTGGATTGGTTAAATTAGAGTCTTAAATTTAACCCTTTTGATCCCAAACTTGAACTTAACTTAAAATTAACCAAGAGGACTAGTTGAGGCTTTATTGGACTTTCCCCCAAGACCCAAATAGGGTTTAATGGCAGCCACTATAGCTAGGTTAGCCTCCCTTCCTTTCATTTCATTCCATCTTGCATCTTTTCCTTCACAAAGTGCTCTTCCCCAAATTAGAGAGCTTCCCTCTTTGATTTGATCTCCAAATCCTTACATCCCTCCACCAAAACTTCCATCCAACCTTTTCATACCACCAAGGAAGGGTGCTAGCAAAGATTGGAGCAAAGTACAAAAAGGAGTGTCCTTTTTGGAAGATCTTCGTATCGGAGCCATGTCCTTGGGAGTATCATTGGGATTCCACTCCCAATAGGTAAAACCAACCCTCTAAATTGATTTTCTATGCATATTAGTTAGTTTTGAATCCATAGGATCCACCCTCATGCATGTACCCTATTTAGATTCAAATTTGAGGCCTTTTGGAGCTCTTTTGAGGATTTTAGATATGTGTCTTGTGTCCTACTTGATAGATCCCAAATTAGGATACCCCATGTGTATGTTTGTATGATAATAGTTTAAATAGATATTTAAATTCAGTTTTAGAATGGTTAAAGAGTGGATTGATCTTAGTTAGGATGGTTAGAATGAGTTTCATTTGGATACCTATGTTGGTGTCCAAGTATCTTGGTCTATATGTGTTTTTTTGTCCAAAACAACTCAAATTCGTCATAATATTCGTCCATATTTTTATTAACCAAAACAACTTAGAAATGTCATAACTTTTAGCTTAAAACTCCGATTAATCTTCCATTTTTTTAAATGAACCGTATCGAAGTTAGCTTTCCAAATATATATTTTAATAAGCCAAAATCGTTCTAGAACTTTTTGTAAAATAATTTGAGTGTCAGCTGTCCAAAAGACAAACGCGTTTCGGTATTTTCACGATTTCGGGAGCTTTCGGACACGAAAATGCGATCCGTTTGAAATTTTGGAAAGCTAACATGAAGGGATACGACTTACTTTAATCCTAGAATTTAGTGAAGGCCTAATTGGTACAGTATTGGTTTTAAGTAGAAGAGTGACTATACGACATATGCATTTATGTAGTATGGATATTAAATGAATGTAGAGTATGTAATGCATGATATGTTAGATGAATGAAATGATATATATATGATATGTTTCCTCTTTACATTAATGTATATATATGGTTGAATGCAAGCATGTACGAATGCAATCAATGTAATGTATGTAAGCAATGCATAAATGCATGAATGAAAGAATGATATACAATGTATGCATGAAAGTATATAATGAATGCTAGATATGAATGCAAGGTATACATGTAATGATAATATGAATGCATAATATATACATAATGTAATGCATTATATAATGATAGCATGTATGGTAATGTAGAATATATGATGCAAGCATGTATATGTCTATTGTTTTCCCTTTTCCTTACAATTTTCCTTCCCTTCCCTTTCCATTTCAATTTTTTCCTTTTTTTTCCCTCTTCTATTTTTACATGTTGTATACAATTTATACAATGTATAGATGCATGTAAGTATGTAATATGCATGAATGACATGTATGTAATCACTACAGCAAAAAAACCCTTTTAATGACGGCTAAAAAGCGTCATTAATGACAAACCATGACGCTTTTTTTTAAAACAACCGTTATGAAAATGGGTGTTATAAATGTTTTTTAAAAGCGTTATAAAAAAAACCGTCATGAATAGTTTTTATAAAAGCGTTATGAATAGTTAATATATAGTACACAATTCAGGACATTTTAAAAACATTATGAATAGATAATATATAGGCTCAATGCAGCACATTTATAATACTTTATACTATTCAAATTAGCATATTTATAACGCTCTATACTGCACAATATATATTACATTCCAAAAACTTAATATTATATATCACCATCTTTATTACATTTCTCAAAATATAGTACATATCAACATCTTTATTACATTCTCAAAATAGAATATCCAAATACATATATATATTTACAACTACCAAAATTGTCCACATCAAAATTTGGCCACATCAAAACTGTCCACAGAACATGTAGCAAAATCCTGAAAAAGATAAAAAAAAAGGTTCAATATACTTTATAATATAATGTGAAAATTGAAACTTTATATTAATGTAATAGATCATTATGACTGGTAAGAAGAATCAAACCTTGTGTTATGGTAAAGAATATATTATCTAGCTGAAACAATGCCATGTAATAGACTTTGAACCTCTTCTATTAAATTTGGGAACCTGAAAAACAGTGAAGCACATAAAGGCTATCAGAACTTGTTTTATTCTGTATCATAAATACAAAACCACATAATGGTCATCAAGCAAATCTAGTTGGCAATATAATTTTGGGATTATAATTTGTAACTCATAGTTTAAGGTATCGGCCGATATCGATACAATATGGCTGACACCGATACGGTTTGGCATGTCCCAATCCGATTTCAATCGATATCCGATACTAACTGATACCGGCATTGGGGGTCTCTTTTTCCATCAATTTGGCAAAGAAAATCGAAGGAAAAAAAGACAAATAAACAAGGGTTTGAAGCATAATAAGGTTGTACCTATCTACAGGTTAAACACAAACTTATATTCGAAATGAAACATTTCTACAACTAAATGAAGCATTTCCACAACTAATTAAACACAAACTTATATTCAAAATTACAAGAAGAAAAGAAGCATTTACTTGTTACAAGAGAGGTTTTGGCAAGTTCCTTTCCATCTACTTGGTGGCGGACCTAATCCCTCATCTCTGAAGCTTGTGGACTCTGGCCAAATTCCGGTGTCTAGAAGGCCAATGATAATATATGTCTCTACTTGTGGGACTCGTGTCGCGGTTCCAGGTAACCCTATGAAGTCCCATGATCTTGTGGTTTGAAGCTTCATAGTTTTGCTGGGGAATACTGAGACAATTCCTTCCTTGCCTATCAAATTCATTTTGAAATAAAGCGATGATGGTTAACTACTGTCATATCCAACGATAAGTGCCATCTATTCTGATTTAGTAGTACTGATCAACGTGATTTTTTTTCTTTTTTCCTTTTCTACTTACCAGCTAGCTTTGTTGCTCTTGAGGGGTGAATTTAGCTTCAAATCCATTGAAGCTTCTTCTATAGCTGTAGATTAAAGACTCCTTAGCCGAGCTGCATCAGTGACATCCAAACACAAGTTGGTCACAAAAATCATAAAGCAAATGTTTCATTTTCTTAACATCAATTTGCTATCTATTGGCATTGCAAACAATTATTGACATCTTAAACAACAACTAGTTAAGACTGCATAATGTAATTTAACCGACAAAAGAGGTTCATCTGCCCTCAAGAACTTGTTCCAGTATACTTTGGTGGAGAGCCTCTGTTTTGTAATGGTCATTTTGCTTATCGCCCATATAGACTGTATAAACCTGCATGCAACCAGGTTGCTAATAATATTAGACCCAAGTACAGAAACCTTCCCCCTGTCAGAATGCACTATCAATATGTCTTTCTAATTATATATCGATAGACATCTATAAGAATATATATACCTGTCTGTCTCCGTTGACAGAAACGATGTCCGTGAGAAGTGTGGCAGAAAATAAAAGGATGTTTATGAAGAGTGGCCATGGAAGGGGAACAGATCCAGTTACTAACATTGCTTGGATCATTTCAAGACTACTGACCTAGCAAAGAGTAATAATAAAAGGATAAATGTAGTACTGACAGCCCTTTATATAGTTTTAACATCTACAGAGTCATGCATCTTGAACTTACATCCTATACTAGGGCATGAGACCAGGAGCATGCTTCGGGAGTGGAAAAAAAATCTGCAGAATTCATGCAAGATCAAAGATTTGCTAACAACTTGGTAACAATTGAACAAAGAAGCTAAGAATAAGAGGAAACATAAATAAGTTGCAACTAAACAAAACTACAAAGCATCAACCTTTGGCACTTGACAAAGCATCAACCTTCACTATCTCCAAAATTCTGAGCTATCAGAAATGCCATCCCATCGACCTCAATAGCTTTGGGTTGGTCTTCTTACACCGAAAACATAAGGACAGTCTCCCTGGCTTTGCAGTTTGTACAACGCACCTCATATTGCTCTTTGCCTCACAAAATAGTTGGTAAACATCCATATCAACCACTTCAAGAAACACCATGTCAGTATAAACTTTGCGTAAATAAAAATCAACAAACCTCCAAAACTCATCATATTTTGGTCCATTTGAATCCACGACTTTCTGTAGCACTAGCATACAAGAGTCCACTTCTCAGTCACTAGGCCAGCCACTACTCTGCTTCTCTTCTGGAGACAATGTTTACCACTACCAAGTTTAGTCTCAATTTAAATCTCAATTGGCTAAACCTTACCAAAACCTATGATACAGACAACATATCAAACAAGTTCGAGTACCAAAATTGTCTGCACTAGTCAGGAAAAAAAGAAATACAAAGTCTAATCACAAAGTTAGACTTGTAATTTGCCAAACCTATGTAAAATTTCTATAACCTTGTTTATATTAACACACTGTTAATAAAGCTTTAAGTGTAAGCCATTACACTTTTTTCAGTATTATAACCTCCTGAATATTGTATTTGCAATCTCTATAAGGCCTAGTCCTGCTTTTCTAAAACATGCAGTTCTTTTTCTGGGGTGCCACAATGACAGAACATTAACTTCAATACGTAAGAGAAGTGTATATTGAGGCGCAGCCCATTGAACCCTTGGTTCCTTCTGTATTATTTCTCAATTTTCTAAGAACATCTCTATTTAGTTGTAACAATACAAACCACATTGATATCCCAAACCATTTCTCAGAAAGAAAGAAAAAAAAACATAGGTTTGTTGTTTCCCAAAAATAAAGGTTAATTAGATAAGGAAAGAAAGTGTTTGTTAATAAGTCTTCGTTTGTATATAGAATCTGTCTCTCTTCTTCTTCATCGTCTTGTAGAACTTCCTCTGGCTGTTGGTTTTGTGATTCTACAACGGGGGGACCTGGAGTGGCATTGGCGAACTTGTCGAACTTGGCTCGTGAGGGGCCTCCGGCGTTCGCGGGGGAGGCGGACGGAGGTCCGCCACGGAGGAGCGGCGCGGGGGTCTACCGAAGACGTCGGCAAAGTCGACGTCGGAGGAGCTCCTCCATTGTTGTTGGGTTGCGGGGTAGCGATCCGAACGGATCTTGCATGAGGAGGACCCGATTGTCGTCCATCGGGAGAGGGAGGAAGAGGAGGAGGAGATTGGGTTAGGGTTAGGGTTAGGGTTAGGGCTGGGATGAGTGGATGGGAAGTGGAGGAGGAGAGAAGAACCATGACCGATACCGCCAGCTCCCTCTCCATCTCCTCCATCCTTTCTAACTAGGTTTAGGGTTTTGGATCCAGGGTTAGGGTTTTGGAGTTGGGGAAAGGAAGGAGAAGAAGAGGAGGAGAGGAGAAGATCGACCAAAAGAAAATTTTTGTTGAAGCGCGGGGTACAGCAAGGATTTTGCCAAAAATTGAACTTAAAAAATATTACAAGTTTGCCACCGCTCCAAAATATTAATAACGTTTTGTTTTATAAACGTTATAAAAAGTCCAGAATTAGCCCAAACCATCATAGAAAAAAGGTAATTCGAACTTTGATAACGCTTTGGTGTCAGGCGTCATCAATACGTCTTGTCGAGCGTTATTAATAGGCCTTTTTTTGTAGTGAATAAAAATAAGTATATGTATGCAACTTAATGATATGTGAATGGATATAATGCCTGAACTGAAGTATGCATGTATGTGGGATATGAATGAATGATATATATATGTGTTAAGGTAATGTAATGTATGTATTCACATATATTTTGAGTTAAATATATGAGTTTGTATACATATATTATATGTATGCATGTATACAGGAATGAATGTAATATAATGTAGAGTATACGTATATGATATGTATGTAGGCATGTATGCAATGTATGTATGTACACATGATATGTATGTATGCATCTATGTATGTATGTATAGGTGCATGAATGAATACAAGTATGCATATGTGATATGTATGTAGGCATGTATGTAATGTATGTATGTATACAAGATATGTATGTATGCATTTCCATAAACTGAGTTAACCTATAACCTTTTACACACATGCATTCATACATCCTTTGACACCATGTATCCCATGTCACATACACCTACCTATCACTAAATCTGAGAACATTAACATATATCCTTTCACACACATGCCAAACACACATAAACACACACACTCACTTACTCTTTTACCTCTCTTTCTCTCTCTCTATATATATATATATGTATGTGCCTATATATATAGCTTTTCTATATATCTATATATATGAATATATGAATGTGAATAATATATATACATTATATGACTAAGTTTGTGTGCCTTGTTAGCTTATGGTTTAGTTTTGTGCTTGATTTAGCAAGTGACTTAGGCTATGAGTTAGTAGCTATCTTGGATACTTGATTTGCATAGACTTAGTTTATTTAGACCTAGAATTGACTAACCTAGACCAGTTGACCATTGTTCACCCAACCCTAGCTAGTTTGACCATATTTGACTAGAGTTAACCTTGTTTAAATTTATAGTTGACCAGAGTTGACCAAAAGTTGACTTTGACCTAGATTGACTTAGACTCATGTAGATTGCATTATAATTTCAATTATCATATAAATTGAACTCTTTATAACCTGTGTTGCTCTAACTAGGACTCTGTGACTCCAGTTGGCCATCTTTTCATATCAGCTGTTCAGGATATCAGGCGAGTACATTCTCTGATCGTTAAATACTTGATAGAATTTACATTTATGCTCTAGATTACTTTACTTGATGTTGTCACGTTGTTAACACGGATTGGTACTATATGGATCCCTTCATGAGATGTTATCCCCCTCGGGAGCATGGGGTTACAGTATGTCATGTGCGTTTCACTTTTATCATGTACTCCGGTGCTTTTACCATTCATGTGCACTCTTGTGATTCATTTACTCTTATGTTCACAGAGCCCCTATATATACATTCATGTGCACCCATTTATGGTCCTTCATATGATATCATGTGCAATAATATAACTTGTCTAGATTCTTGTGTATTGATTGGGGTACGGGGGAGTATAAATGGTCATGTGAACAATTCCAAAGTAGTATACTCATGTGCAAACTCTTAGATTACTCATGTGCAAATTCAAGCCGTTCACATGTCTATCTTGTACTCTACATCACTAGCCACTGTTAGTTCTTTACTTATAGTAGATATTTCTTTACAGTCATCTTTTTTACTTTATATATTTCCTATCGTTTCATGTATCTTACTCTATAGCATATTTATATATCCTGTCATATTATGAACTGCGTGAGATGTATTGTGCTCGCTTCTATCCTGACTGGACCTGTTGATAAACTTTATAGATAGCTTGGAGGTTACCTGCTAGCCTAGAGGAGACACAGTAGAGGTTGGAGTAGATGGCTACAGTTTTTCTTATTTTATTTTCAGTTGTCTTGAGTTGTATTTATTTTATGTTTGTTTGGGTTGGTGTTGATAAAATCGAGATTTATTTCTCTCTGTTGTACTTCTTTTGTGGATTCTTAGTTATCTTATCGTGCTACTTCTAGTTTTGGTGATTTAGTTGTATCCTGCTGTGATTGTCCTCCGTACGGAGAGTATATCATATTGTATTTAATTTTAATTGTGACCTAGAACAGCGTTCTACCGCCGATACTGCGGCATAGGCCGGACGTACCCACTTCTCATGCCCTATACTGGGTGCGGGTCGTGACACATTTTTAGTGGTGGCCCATGCAGGTCAAGATTCGCATTTGTGCGAAGTCGTGGTAGTACGACGATTAGTTGTACTGCTGCACACCTGCGATTAAAGATAAGGAATAGGTGTTAGAATGAGAGGATACTCAATCACTGTTAGAATTTCTTGAGAGATTCTTGGGACGACCCTTCAGAATCTTATTTTAACTTTGATTTGAAATCTCTTTTTCCCTTGATTTGATTCACCTTACTTCCTGTTATTGAATTTGATTTTGATGGATTATTGTTGAATTTTGAATCTTGATGTTAGTTGTTGAATTTGAGTTTGTATTTATATATATATCTTTTTGGAATTAAGGTATAACCTGATAACATACTTGATAAGGACAGTGAGAAAGGTAAAAGTCTACTTTATTTATGGAGTTTAGAATTTATCGCAGTCATATTTGCTAGCATAACAAGGATGTAGAGCCTGATTTAGATATACTTATCCTAATTATGAAATCTAGATTTTCTTGCAGCTATACCGGATGGCGTGGTAAGAATTCTAGATAACATGACTATAGGGTGTATACCTTCGTTATGGACTCTATTGTTTATTGCAGCTAAGCTTACTGGCGTGGCAAAATTCTGACAACATGATTTCAGGAAGACGTGTATGGTATCAGATTTTATCTTAAATGGGTTCATTTTTTTAACAGTTGATGAAGAACAGATTTTATCATTATTTCTTTCTTGCCATTATTTCTTGTATTACCATTTTTTAAAAATAAAATAAAACTGTCCTGATTACATCAATCACCTGTCTCGTATCTAATTCTGTCAGCTATACTTTGAAACTCTTGAATCTATATCTTTTCACCTTCGAAAGGTCGAGAAGTAACGTAAATCATCTAACTCGGAAAAGACTTGATTTGTTATCATGTGATAATCTTGCTAAGGGTAATATGATGGACCTTGATATAGGTTTGGGATAGAGATGCGACTGAATTTGAGGATGAAATCTACAGAGTTATATTATCAATTTAGGAACAATCATACTTAGAGAAATCTTTTGGGTATGAATAATTTATAGATGTATTTCATAACTGATGAGGATATTCGAGGTCAACTTAGTTTCGAGAACTTGGATAAATTTTGGTTATTGATTCTTGAGACGTTACACTTTAAGGCTATGATGTTAAATTTAGGAATTTAGTAATAGAGAAGAAATTTTAACTATATGCAATAATGATACGAAATTGAATAAGATATTGTAAGAAATTGCTAGAAACAGAAAGAACGCAAGATTTTGAGTTATATAAAATATAGAGATTTCGTGAAAATTTTAAATTTTAGGAGAATAAATTGAAGGTGTACGTTGAAGAAATATGAAGGTTGAATTTATAATAAAGAATAAGTTTTGTAAGGCCTAGTAGGTTTAGATTTAAATAATACAAGGAGAGTAAATTGAATAAGTTCAAGGATTACATAAAACTTGATTTAGAGGCTTCGGATCCAATTTAGGACAAGGTGGAAGAATTTAGATTTATGATGATTAAGTGGTCAGTTTTAATTCCTAGTAAGAAGGGTATGCTTCATAAATAATGTTTGGAACTTAAAATTTTGCCTATGGTGATCATGGCAAGGTCAAATCTTTATGACGGAAGGATATAATTTTGATGGTAGTATAAAGGTTGATTTTTATATTGGGACTTGTGAGATAAAAATATGACTGGCAAATGATAAACTTGATAGTATCAAGAGAGATGATTAACTTGACTTTCTATGAAATCTTTTCTCTTGTTTTCCCTTTAAAAGGAAATTTGACTTATTCCATATCTTTGAATCACCCTTTAAAAGTTTTCAATATCATTGAATCCTAGCTCCCTTAATCACGACCAATCGACTTTGATCTTTTCTTATCATATTATATCTTGGATCGTACTCAATTGAATTAAATTTAATTGTGACCTGAATCTCCATCCTTGTATGCTCGTGCTCAGACTTCGATGACCTTGTCCTCCATATTGCCCAAATCTTGATTACCCAGAATTGATCAACTTAGATCGTATCGAGACTAAATTTTTATAATATATTGTGATTGGATTTCAATGCTATTGACTTTCGTTCTTTAAGCTTTTGATTTTGATTTTTAACACTACAACAAAAAACCCTTTTAATGACGGCTAAAAAGCGTCATTAATGACAAACCATGACGCTTTTTTTCAAAGCAACCGTTATGAAAACGGGATTATAAATATTTTTTAAAAGCGTCATAAAAAAACGTCATGAATAATTTCTATAAAAGCGTTATGAATAGTTAATATATAGTGCACAATTTAGAACAATTTTAAAACGTCATGAATAGATAATATGTATAGGCTCAATGCAGCACATTTATAACACTTTATACTATTAAAATTAGCATATTTATAATGCTCTATATCGCACAGTATATTACATCCCAAAAACTTAACATTATGTATCATCATCTTTATTACATTTCTCAAATAGAGTACATATCAACATCTTCATTACATTGAACATCCAAACATATATATAATATATATATATATATATATATATATATATATATATATTTTACGACTACCAAACTTGTCCACATCAAAACTTGGCCACATCAAAACTGTCCACAGAACATGTAGCAAATCCTGAAAAAGATAAAAACAAAGTTCAATATACTTTATTTATTTGGGTAAAATCTATTGTAAGTTTAACTTATCCGTATCCGTGTTCATATCCTGAGTCCGTACCGTGGCCATATGGATGTTGATTGATAACGACAAATTTATAGAAACAAAGGAGAAAACCTCACCTGGATTGTGCTGTCCAAATAGAACCTGGGCAATTGCCTATCGTGCATTTGTCGGGGGATGGCATTAGCCTTATTCAATTACTTGGGCTTTCTTCCATTGTCATTATCACTTTCTAAATCCTACGAAGCTCACAGTTTCAAAGTATGTTTATCATCCATCACATTGTTTGTGTTTTCTGCCAAGGAAGACAAGGGACGTAAGGCAAAGAAGAAAGATTGCTTTCACAGTAAAATGCAAGATGTTGAACTTTGTCAATTAAACCGACATAATACACTCAAAAATAGTAAATGGAAGATGAGGACTGTGGTTCACTTCTCTTCCCTGATATTTTACATTTGCACCATTTTCTATGCACCAAACAAATTCAAGGAAAAAATTAGAATGTATTGAAATGAAACACATTATCTCTGGTACACGTGAGTGTATGAAATGCCAGTTATGTAGTTGTAGTTGTTGTGTTATTTACATATACACAGACACACACATTGCAACGTGTAATGAAGCAAGATAATCCCTCCAAGAATTCCTAATTGCAATAAGAAACCTAACTATATAACCAATTGAATACCAGGATGATGTGTACACAGTAAAAAAACAAAAAGCTAATACCTGGGCCCTCGTCACTGCTTCCAAGATCCCCCAAGAGAAAAACATCCAAGTCTTGCTCTGCAGCTGAAGTCTTACTATGCGATTTTGTTGCTTCAACTTCTGAAGTAGAAGTTGATACAGCGCCTGAGATTTCTTTAACCTCATCAAATTTCTTTTGTGCTACCACTTCAACTTTCAAGTGTTCCATATATTTTTGCTCGTAACTGAGTAGGAGAGATGATGACCAAGTCAATGAGAACCATTAAAGAATTTTATATTTGGTAAACAAAAACAAAAAGCATGTACCCCAATATATTTGCTAAACAACAACAACAACAAAGTTCTTTCCATTCTGCTCTAAAGATTTATACTTGGAATTAAGAGAAAATTCCTCAAATTATAAAGTCATAGATACATTCAAGCTCCCAAGCAACATATTGATATTAAAAGCCTTAATATGGTGTAGAATTGTAATGGAAGTACTTTATAGAACAAACGATAAGGAAACCATAGCAGATCCAGTCACATGTATTCAGTAAATAATATACATGTATTCAGTAAATAATATGTTAAATCATAGCAGATTAAGAATGAAATATGTAAATAGAAAATTTCCTATCGACGGGAGAAACCTGAGAGAAGGAAAGTGTGAAAAAATTTGTGCTATAAAGAGAAAAATACAAAAGAAAATAATGATGAACACGGAGACAATTTCCATGTCCATATATTTTACAATTACTTATTTTTGATCTTTACGCATTTAAGGATCGAACTAAAACAGTAGAGAGGGCATGTGGCATCCAGAAATAAATACATTGGAAAATAAACTATCAACTCAGTCTAACATTCAAAAAACTCATCACACCAAAATGCATGTGGCATCCAGAACTAAAACAGTCACACATATAAACTCATCACACCAAAATAAACGGGCAAATACCACTTTGGTCACCCAAAGTTTCAAAAGTTCAACATTTAGTCACTCACTTTGAAACTTTGGGTGACCAAAGTAATATTTGCCCCAATATAAACTATTAACTCAGTCTAACATTCAAAAATGGAACCATCGCAATAGCAATGAAGAAAAATGGATGCTAACAACATTGAACACCAGTAGTAATGTTCAACATTCAAGAAAAATTAATAATATAATTTCTTGAAGAATGGATGCCAACAACATTGAAAACCAGTAGTAATGTTAGCTCTCTAAGCTTCTCCTATGGAACCATCGCAACAGCAATGAAGAAAAATAGATGCGAACAACATTGAACACCAGTAGTAATGTTCAACATTCAAGAAAAATTATAATATAATTTCTATTAAAAATATATAAACATTCAAAACTCGATAGATAATTGGTACTGGTTAACATGATCGCCTTTTTTAATTCATACGAGCCATGAAATAGGAGCTAGATGATAGACACATGAAATATACGTACGTGAACATTCATCGCGAACGTATAGAGTAAAGTCTCACCACTTTCGCGAGGACCTTCATAATGTCGTTCATCAACGGCCTAAGCGCGGGGTCCTCCTCCAAACAAGCCTTGGCTAGGGTGCACAAGCACAGTGCCTCCTCGGCCGCACAGTCCTCCAGTCTCGGGTCCAGTATCCTCCCAATCCAATCCAAACCAGCCTCTCAAGAACGACAACCTCTCTTCCATCGCACCACCCTCATCCGACAGAAGCTCGAACATGATTACCCCAAAAGCGAACATGTCAACCTTCGTCGACGCCGGCCCTCGATCGCGAACGAGCTCAGGTGCAATCCGTCCCTCCTCCCGATCCTTGGACCCAACCTCGCCCAAGTTTGAAATCTTGGCTCTCCAGTCCTCGGTGATTAACACGTTCTCGCTGGTAAGCCCCGTATGCGTAAAAGATGGCGTCGTGCAGTGGTGGATGTAGTGGAGCCCCACTGTAACGTTGAAGGCTATCCGAGTCGTGCGCCACCACGACATGCCCTCCTTCATGCTCCCGGCCCGGTCAAGCAGTCCCTCAAGCTCCCTGTCTCGTCGTGAACTCGAACAAGGTACGACGGGGAGAGGCACTCGTCCGCCCCGTAGCAGACTCCGTCCAGCTTGACGGTGTTCGAGTGGTTGATCTTCGAGTGTATGCCGACGATTCGCCTGGTATCGTCGCGGGGCCTCTTCTCCACCACTACCTCTCTGCCGCCGATCCCCCTGTGGACCGACGGGCCCAGCCTGGCGTCTTCGTCGAAACCCCCTGTGGTGTCGCTGAGCACCTCGACGGTGTAGCTCCTCAGAGAGTACTTCGACACCCGCCGCCACGAAAAGAGAGGACAGGTACGAGGTGCCGGAGCTCTACGACGACGACGGTCGTTCGTGGCGCACCCCTCCACCATAAGTCGCGATAGAAAACCAATACAGATGGAAGCTCTGGAACCTCTGAAAGCTCTGGAACCTTCGTCGTCGTTAGGGTTACAGTTATGCTCCTACGGCTGAGATGGAAGCTCTGGAACCTTCGTCGTCGTCCGGCGGAGCTAAGATTAGGGTTAGGGTTTGTCGGAGGGAGCATTGGGGCTAAGGTTAGGGTTTGTAGGAGGTTGAAAGAAGAGAGAAGAAGGAGAAGATTAGAGTTTAGGAAAATTTAGGGTTCAGGGAGATTGAAATGAGCAAGAAACTGAAAGGGCTTTAGAAAATTTTAGGGTTCAGGAGAGAGGAGGGAAGAGAGGGAGGAGGGAAGCTCTGAAAAAGATCGGGTATGAAGGGTTTTGTTGGAAGTTTATTAATTACAAGTTTGCCACCGCTCTAAACTATTAATGACGCTTTGTTTTATAAACGTTATAAAAAGCCCAGAATTAGTAAAAACCGTCATAGGAAAAATGTATTTCGAACTTTGATAACGCTTAGGTATCAGGCGTCATCAATACGTCTTATCGAGCGTTATTAATAGGTCTTTTGTTGTAGTGTTTCTTTGAATAGTACCCCTTTATAGATAATTACTAGTTATCTTTATTTTATTTTTGATAATTACCATTTTCATATAGGATGGTAGACTGCCTTATAGCCTTGATGATTTATTGTTTCTGTAACTTTTCCAGTTTAGCACCCAGATTGCTTGTATGTTTTGATACCCTATGACCGTTTTGGTTTAGCATGACTAGTATACCTAAATGAGACTTTCAACTGCTACCGTATGCCATGACCCTATATGCCATCTTTTAAAATGTATGATTCAGGTAAGTTTTGAGACTTTGATTGTTGGGGACGAGACTCTAGAAGAAGTACGACCATCTTAATTTCGAGGGCGAAATTTTCTAAGGAGGGTAGACTTGTAACACCCATTTTTCTAAAATGAGGGTAATTTTGAACTTTTATAAAAGTTATTATTTAATAATTGGATTTATGAATTATGGGAATTTTAATTAATTTAATACTATTTAAAATTGGTGAATTATAATTTTGATGTGTTAGCTAGTGAACCCTAGAACTGTTGAGCCTAGAGACTAACCATGACCATGGGGACCTAACCATGTGATTAGAATGACTATTTACAACTTTTTAGGCTAAGGGTATTTGGTCATTTTGTGACTTTAAATTATTTAGATTTGATTAATTGGTAAATTTTAGATTATTTTAATAATATTTATATTGATGTATTGTAATTTTGGTCATTTTTTATATTTTAATATTTTGGGAATTTTTATATTTTAATATTGATTATACGGGATTTGTTTAGTCGGATTTGAGTTTCGTTTCGTTCTGACTTGTGTTAGTGATCCGGATAGCTTAGACTGTAGATGGGATCCCAAGATTAGTTAGTTATGGCCCACAAACCTTACTAATTAAGTTAATGAGTTTAGACTAATCCCACTTGTTAGATTGGTTAAGTTATTGGCTTAAATTTGACCCTTTTGATCCCAAACTTGAACATAACTTAAAATTAACCAAGAGGACTAGTTGAGGCTTTATTGGGCTTTCCTCCAAGGCCCAAATAGGGTTTAATGGCAGCAAATAGCTAGGTTAGCCTTCCTTTCTTTCATTCATTCCATCTGACTTTTTTCCTTCACAAAGTGTTCTTCCCCAAATTAGAGAGCTTCCTCTTGATTTGATCTCCAAATCCTTACATCCCTCCACGAAAACTTCCATCCAACCTTCTCATACTACCAAGGGAGGGGGCTAGCAAAGATTTGGAGCAAAGTGCAAGGAGGAGTATCCTTTTTGGAAGATCTTCGTGTCGGAGCCGTGTCCTTGTGAGTATCATTGGGATTCCACTCCAATCTGTAAAACCAACACTCTAAATTGATTTTTGATACATATTAGTTAGTTTTGAATCCATAGGATCCACCCTCATGCATGTACCCATTTAGATTCAAATTTGAGGCCATTTGGAGCTCTTTGAGGATTTTAGATATGTGTCTTGTGTCCTACTTGATAGATCCCAAATTAGGACACCCATGTGTATTATGTATGATAATAGTTTAAATAGATATTTAAATTCAGTTTTAGAATGGTTAGAGAGTGGATTGATCTTATTAAGGATGGTTATAATGAGTTTCATTGGATACCATATTGGTATCCAAGTATCTTGGCCTACATGTGTTCTTTTGTCCAAAATAACTCAAATTTGTCATAATATTCATCCATGTTTTTATTAACCAAAGCAACTTAGAAATGTCAAACTTTTAGCTTAGAACTCCGATTAATCTCTCATTTTGTAAAAGAATCATATCGAAGTTAGCTTTCCAAATATATTTTAATAAGCCAAAATCGTTCTGGAACTTTTTGTAAAACTATTTGAGTGTCAGTTGTCCAAAAGACAAACGCATTTCGATGTTTTTGCGATTCCGGGAGCTTCCAGACACAAAAATACAATCCGTTTGAAGTTTCGAAAAAGCTAACACGAAGGCTAAGACATACTTTAATCCTAGAATTTAGTGAAAGCCTAATTGGTACAGTATTTATTTTAAGTAGAAGAGTGACTATACGACATATACATTTTGTGTAACCTATGAACCTATGTAGTATGAATATTAAATAAATGTAGAGTATGCAATGCATGAGATATTAGATGAATGAAATGATATATATATGATATGTTTTTCTTTACATAATGTATACATATGGTTGAATGCAAGCATATAGGAATACAATCAATGTAATGTATGTAAACAATACATAAATGCATGAATGAAAGAATGATATACAATGTACGCATGAAAGTATATAATGAATGCTAGATATGAATGCAAGGTAAACATGTAATGATAGATATGAATGCATAATATATACATAATGTAATACAATATATAATGATAACGTGTATGGTAATGTAGAATATATGATACAAGCATGTATATGTCCACTGTTTTCCCTTTTTCTTACATTTTTCCTTTCCTTCCCTTTCCATTTCAGTTTTTTTTTCTTTTTTCCCTCTTCTATTTTACATGTTGTATACAATGTATATAATGTATAGATGCATGTAAGTATGTAATATGCATGAATGACATGCACGTAATGAAAATAAGTATATGTATGCAACTTAATGATATGTGAATGGATATAATGCCTGAACTGAAGTATGCATGTATATGGGATATGAATGAATGATATATATATATATATATATATATATATATAATATATATATATATGTGTGTGTGTGTGTGTGTGTGTGTGTGTGTGTGGTGTGTGTGTGTGTGTGTGTGTGTGTGTTAAGGTAATGTAATATATGTATTCACATATATTTTGAGTTAAATATAGGAGTTTGTATGCATATATTATGTATGCATGTATACAGGAATGAATGTATAATGTAGAGTATGCATATATGATATGTATGTAGGCATGTATGCAATGTATGTATGTATACATGATATGTATGTATGCATCTATGTATGTATGTATAGGTGCATGAATGAATGCAAGTATGCATATATGATATGTCTGTAGGCATGTATGCAATGTATGTATGTATACATGATATGTATGTATGTATATGCATGTATGCAATTAAGTATGTATGTATGCATTCTATAAACTGAGTTAACCTATAACCTTTTACACATGCATTTATACACCCTTTGACACCATGTATCCCTGTCACATACATCTACCTATCACTAAATCTGAGAACATTAACACATATCCTTTACACACATGCCAAACACACACACACACACACACACACACACAACACACACACACACACAACACACACACACACACCACACACACATTCACTTACTCTTTTACCTCTCCTTCTATATATTAAAATATATAATATATATATATATATTATATATAGATATATAATATATATATATAATATATAAAATAATATATATATATATATTATATATATATATATATTGTATATATATTTGCCTATATATATAGTTTTCCTATATATATATATATATATATATATATATATATATATATATATATATATATATATATCTAGTATATGTGAATGTGAATAATATATATACATTATATGACTAAGTTGTGTGCCTTGTTAGCTTATGGTTTAGTTTGTGCTTGGTTTAGCAAGTGACTTAGGCTATGAGTTAGTAGCTATCTTGATACTAGATTTGCATAGACTTTGTTTGTTTAGACCTATAATTGACTAACCTAGACTAGTTGACCATTGTTGATCCAACCCTAGCTAGTTTGACCACAATTGACTAGAGTTGACCTAATTTAACTTTATAGTTGACCAGAGTTGACCAAGAGCTGACTTTGACCTAGATTGACTTATACTCATGTAGATGCATTATAATTTCAATTACCATATAAATTGAACTCTTTATAACCTGTGTTGCTCTAACTAGGACTCTGTGACTCTAGTGGCCATCTTTTTATATCAGCTGTTCAGGGTATCAGGCGAGTATATCTCTGACCGTTTCATACTTGATAGGATTTATATTTATGCTCTAGATTACTTTACTTGATGCTGCACGTTGTTAACACGGATTGGTACTATATGGATCCCTTCATGAGATGTTATCCCTTCGGGTGTATCGGGTTACAGTATGTCATGTGCGTTTCACTTTCTTCATGTACTTCGGTGCTTTCACCATTCATGTGCACTCTTGAGATTCATGTACTCTCATGTTCATAGAGCCCCATGTATACATTTATGTACATCCATTTATGGTCATGTGATATCATGTGCAATAAAAAAACCTGTCTGGATCCTGTCTATTGATTGAGGTACAGGAAGTATAAATGGTCATGTGAACAATTCCAAAGTAATATACTCATGTGCAAACTCTTAGATTACTCATGTGCAAATTCAAGCCGTTCACATGTCTATATTGTACTCTGCATCACTAGCCACTGTTAGTTCTTTACTTATATTAGATATTTCTTTACAGTCATCTCTTTTACTTTACATATTTCCCATCGTTTCATGTATCTTACTCTAGATGCATTTAATATCCTGTCATATTATGAACTGTGTAAGATGTATTGTGCTTGCTTCCGTCCTGACTGGACTGTTGATAAATTTACAGATAGCTTGGAGGTTACCTGCTAGCTAGAGGAGACACGGTAGAGGTTGGAGTAGATGGCTAGAGTTTTTCTTATTTTATTTTCAGTTGTCTTGAGTTGTATTTATTTTATGTTTGTTTGAATTGGTGTTGATAACACCGAGATTTATTTTCTCTGTTGTACTTCTCTTGTGGATTCATAGTTATCTTATCGTGCTATCTAGTTTTGGTGATTGAGTTGTATCTGCTGTGATTATCCTCCGTAGGAGAGTATATAATATTGTATTTAATTTTAATGTGACCTAGAACAGCGTTCTACAGCCGACACTGCGGCGTAGGCTGGACGTACCCAATTCTCATGTCCTACACTGGGTGCGGGTCATGACACATTTTTAGTGGTGGCCCATGCAGGTCGAGATTCGCATTGTGCGAAGTTGTGGTAGTACGACAATTAGTTGTACTGCTGCGCACCTGCGATAGAGATAAGGAATAGGTGTTAGAATGAGAGGATACTCAATCACTGTTAGAATTTCTTGAGAGATTCCTAGGACGACCTTTCAGAATCATATTTTAACTTCGATTTGAAATCTTTTTTTTCCCTTGATTTGATTCACCCTTCCTGTTATTGAATTTGATTTTTGATGGATTATTGATGAATTTTGAATCTTGATGTTAGAAACAGAAAGAACACAAGGATTTTGAGTTATATAAATATAGAGATTTCGTGAAATTTTTAATTTTAGGAGAATAATATTGAATATGAAGGTTGAATTTATAATAAAAGAATAAGTTTTGTAAGGCCTAGTAGGTTTAGATTTAAATAATACAAGGAGAGTAAATTGAATAAGTTCAAGGATTACATAAAACTTGATTTAGAGGCTTCGGATCCATTTTAGGACAAGGTGGAAGAATTAGATTTATGATGATTAAGTGGTCAGGTTTGATTCCTAGTAAGGGGTATGCTTCATGAATAATGTTTTAGAACTTAGAAATTTAGCCTATGGTGATCATGGCAAGGTCAAATCTTATGACGGAAGGATATAATTTGATGGTAGTCATATAAAGGTTAATTTTTATATTGGGACTTGTGAGATAAAAATGACTGGCAAATGATAAACTTGATAGTATCAGAGAGAGATGATTAACTTGACTTTCCTATGAAATCTTTCTCTTGTTTTCCCTTAAAAAGGAGAAATTTGACTTATCCATATCTTTGAATCCCTTTAAAAGTTTTCATATCATTGAATCCTAGCTCCCTTAATCAAGACCAATCGACTTTGATCATTTTTTCTTATCATATTAATATCTTGGGTCGTACTCAATGAATTAAATTTAATTGTGACCTGAATCTCCATCCCTGTATGCTCGTGCTCAGACTTCGATGACCTTGTCCTCCATATTGCCCAAATCTTGATTGCCCAGAATTGATCACTTAGATCGTACGAAACTAAATTTTCTTAATATATATTTAGTCAAAATTTTCTTACTATTGAGACTAAATTTTCTTAATATATATTGCCTAAATTTTCTTAATATATATTGCGTGAGATGTATTGTGCTCGCTTCGTCCTGACTGGACCAGTTGATAAGTTTTACAGATAGCTTGGAGGTTACTGCTAGCCTAGAGGAGACACAGTAGAGGTTGGAGTAGATGGCTAGAGTTTTTATTATTTTATTTTCAGTTTTCTTGAGTTGTATTTATTTATGCTTGTTTGAGTTGGTGTTGGTAATACGAGATTTATTTCTCTCTTGTACTTCTTTGTGGATTCATAGTTATCTATAGTGCTACTTCTAGTTTGGTGATGAGTTGTATCTGCTGTGATTGTCCTCCGTACGGAGAGTATATCATATTG